>JAWQUT010000082.1:2153034-2171692 GCA_033807755.1 Ellobium chinense | reverse complement strand
CTCTCTCTCTCTCTCTCGCTCTCTCTCTCTCGCTCTCTCTCTCTCGCTCTCTCTCTCTTTCTCTCGGGGACAAATGTTCTCTCTTGCTGCTCAGACTTCCTGCTCTTCTTTGTTTATTCAACTGGCTTATTATACAATATTACACAGTGTTTCTGAGACAGCATTCTGGCACAATGATGCTTGTGGCAATAAAACAGTTTTTACTAAACAAATCCGATAGGCACTTTGATAATATGCAGGGCACTCGCATACTGTTGAACCTCACTAACCCAAATTTTAGGGAACTGCCTCAGAAATTCAGGTTTGTGAGGCGTACATTTTTATGAAGTAAATTTAATGTAGAAACATAGAGCATTGAATAGGCAAAGAATCTCATTTTGAGATCTGATGTCATGCATCTCTACCATAATTAAATTATAGTATTTATTGTGCAACTTGCAATATGCTTTATGACATAAATCACTGTAACATGTAAAGTCTGTCTCATAATCATTTGTTAAGTTTGTTAATTTGGTCATAGGCTCTAACAAAAAATGGTTGTATGTGTGTGGTGCTTTTTGTGGGGCTTTAGATCATTTTTGAACAACGTGAATTGTCTTTGAAACTCACCATGATGAGAAGTAGGTAGTTTCCTTTTATTAGTTTCAAGATTTATACTAGACTGTCTTATTGACACCAGCAGAAACCTTTTACCTGGGGACAGGAGAAACAATATGAGGGCACATAATATTATATATGTGTAAATGGCATAATGGGTTTCAGTTATATCATCTGCTTTCCATCATTTGTTTTGTAGGAAGACATAGACACCTATGAATACACTGAAGATGACTATATCCTTCAGACGGCACCATGGATAGACAAGACAGCACCTCAGTTGAGTAAGGTAAATATCTCATTATCGCAAACAACCCAGTGATCACTTTTATTGTCATTCTGCAAAGAATTAGACCTGTTACAGTCAGTCTGCCTGGATGCCAATCTGTCACCCATGCTTGCAGGTTTCGCAGTTAGGTAAGAACTGATAAGGACTCTGCATTAACTGTGGCAGTGGGTCAGTGTGTAAGAATCTGTTTTATGCTACAAGGGTGAATTTGTAGCTATGAAGGTCATAATGTGTGAGCTGGCTCAGAGGAGAAAGTGTTTAGGAGACATTCAGATCAGATTGTACATGATGACATTTTAAGAAAAAAAAAAGTCTTTGTTATCAAGAAATAATCACCCTTCACTGACCAGTCAGGACTATGGAGGCCTTTCTTGGGCTGCAATTTATCATTACCAATGACGGGCAACCCTCTGGCACATCTGTCCTTCCACATGATACAAAATATTTTTTGGTTACTCCATGATCATTTTCAGTTTGACATTGAACTTCGCAAGCGATGGGACAAGGCGTTTGAGGCAGGTGTATTTCGCTATGGTATTGACCACATTGTCACCCGCATTTTACCTGGATCAAAACATTATGTGGGACAGGTGAGACTTAGTTTTATTGGAATGAACATTTAAAATGTTCAAGAAGAGGATAATTTTACAGTGTGCATTTGAGGGAAAGTACTCTGATTTGATTCATTCAGTTTCCAGCCTATATCTAGAGATATCATCTCAGTGTTGCTTTGAGGATTAATTGGTGAGTCATCATAGGGCTTTAAGTTTTTGTATTCAAAGGGGAAATGAGAGGAGGCCATTAGAGATTCTTCTTCTTTCTATCCACTCTCTCATACTGTCTTATAGTATTTATACATTCTTTCTCATAATTAGAAACAATACAAAAATATTACAGTAGTGATTTCATTCCGGTTAGGTGGAAGGAGGAAATAGGACAGCATCATAACATGTAAATCATGCAACACTCATTTCTACACTTAGCTCATTATGTCATGTCACATAAAACAGCTCAAGTCGAACATGTGATTTAAGTTTCTAACTTTATTATTACTTTTATCCATAGCTGAACACTAAACGGGCCACAGAGAGGCGAAAACCTCAGGAAATCACCAGTGTGAATCAACCCTTTAATGAAACGGCATTCAACTTTACCAAAGTCAGACCAGGTGAAGTGATTTTCAACTTGAAGAATCTCACAGGAGCAGAATCAAGACCATTACCAAAGCACGAAACAAATGGTGTCAGCTCAGACAGCAGACCTGGAATGAGCAATGGTTTCATGACAATAGAAAATGTATCTGCCCCTGTAATGAATGGGGACAAGGACTCATTATCTTCTGCTTCATCCACATGTTCAGAGGTAGAGAAATTTTATTTGGTACCTCTCAGTCATGTTGAACTTTTTATTCTTTTCTTTTTTTTTTTTGGTGAAATGAGTTGATCACTCTTGGAGACTGTAGGTTGGGAGTGACTGCTAAAGTTTGTGATTGTTTTTACGTCTGTTATTTATGGCTGTAGAAAACAACAACCTGTTGCAAATTTGAGGAGAATCATGTTCTGTTTCTGAAATTTCAGCTTGATATATATGTAGTTTTTTATATCAATATGTTCATGATTTTATACCATTAACTGTTTACAGGTAAATTCTTTATTATCTATTTACAAATATCAATCAATTTTTAAAGAAACAATTTCTGACGTGTTGTTTCTTAATGGCAATGTATTTAATTTTTGTCACAACTTTTGCCAAATAGGCCTACTATGGTCATGATGATGGTGCTGGTAGAAGAAGTGACTAGACCTAGCCCAGATGTTATTCTGTCATTAACAGTTCTTTTTTGTTTTTTTGAAGGGAGTCTATATGATGTGCATTTTGGTTCTTCTAGTTTGTGCATGTGTATCAAAAGAGTGCTTTATTTCCATAGACAGGAGATATACAGCATACGCTTTCAGGAGAACAAGAGCGACATACTCTGATTGTCAATGTAAGCCCAATGGAGTATGGGCACTGTCTACTGGTTCCTCAGATTGATTCACAGAAACCCCAGGTGAGTGAAAAAAATGTTTTTTAGCTTATTTAATGGCACAGAATTTGAAAAAGGCAAATATTGAGGATCTGCTTCCTTGGCATTACTCAGTTAGTTGATTGATACCATGAACAATAAAGGTCACTTGGAAGATATCCCTGCACACTCACACTCAGGCTTTATGCCATCGAAATTTCAAAGGCCTCTCTAAGACTTCATAGGTCTTTTGTTACTCCTGCTGCTTCATAGGCCTTAATTGGAGTGTTTGTTGTGCCGGATGGGTATTTCAGCCATGTGAATTGACAGACATCCACACATTGTTGCTGGGTGAATAGCCAAGATGACAAGGAACTTTGAAAATATTAAGACTTTCATCCAACAGGTCATCATTGCTAACATTTTTAATATCTTCTCACATCTTTTTGCAACCATCCATTGTTATCAAAAGTTACATAGGATCTGCCTAGTATTTGGCATTGCCTCACTATCCAGGACTAGCTTCTTAGTAGCAGCAACAGAATCAGTACCTGCTACTTTAGCTTGTCTTGTGAGCAGTCTCTACAGTGTCTCTCATGGAGATGTTTTTTTTTTCATTCCTGTTTTTCAGGCCTTAGGGTCTCTTATTGTTTCATTGTATATGAAGAGTATCTGAATTCTCTTGCAGGTGCTCACAGAAACATCACTTCAGGTTGCAATTGAACTGATGCTACTGAGCAGACACAGGTAAGACAAACAAAAGCAAGAAACTGTATAAAAGTGGATATATTGTTGATGCAAATAGGGATTTCCTGGTAAAAAAATCTCTGTCCCAAGATTACAAGTGTCAAAATTGCTGTGCTGTATGTATGTCACCATATGATAATCTCATGTAATGAGTCTCTCCAAATGAGACAATAAGGTACCTAGTGATTAACAGTGACATGTAGTGTGGTGAATGTGATGGAATAATCCTGAGAAGGCATATAGGAGCAGAGGTGCAAGTTTTCAAAATCTAGTGGAAATGTGTTAATGTTGCTATCAGTTCCACCTTTATGGCTGAGCAGGATTCCAACAATGGCTGACGGAATGAGTGTAAAGGAAAATATGTAACAATGAATGTATGTTAATGTTGACAATATTGATCAGTGTAAGTGAATGGTATCCTTGAAGAAGATGAATGAGGAGTAAGTATTGACTGACAGTGGGATTAATTTAGTCTGAACTGGAAGTGAGTAAGTTTTTTAAATTTTTTTTCAGTATATTATCTTTATCATACATGTTTTTCTTGGAATTGACCAGCAGGGCTTACACAAACTTTACCCTGAACATTGAAGTATGCTGCTTTAAGCAGAGCATCTAGTCGGTTTTCCTACTTATTTTTTCAATTTTCTCTTCCCATTCCTAGAGGCTTCAGGATGGGCTTCAACAGTCTGTGTGCATTTGCTTCAGTCAACCATCTGCACTTCCATGTCTACTATCTTGAGCATGAGCTCATTGTGGATTATGCGGTGAGGGATATGGCCAGGCTCAGGGTGTTGTTGTATGGTCAGGTCACTTTATATTGCACTGTTGTAAGGCATGCGGTCTTGATGCTACCTTTGATAGTTTATATCTTTAGATATACTAAGAGTGATCAGGACTGTGGCATGTCATCTTATGATTGTGAAGTTTTAGAATTGGTGGACTGTAATATTTCTATGAAATTACAGACTTGGACATTAGGTATCCAGCTGTGTGTCAGCCTATCATGGTGTCTGAAAAATGCAAGGGTCGAGTTAACAGAAATTTGAAAATTTTGCTCTCAATCTCATCTTTCTTTGGGAAAATTTCAAGTCATTTTACCATTTTGAATTCTGTCATCATTTCATTGATTGATAATTGTCAATACAGTCGACTCCGCTTAATCGCCCATCCTCAGGATCTCGAAAAAAGTGGGCGATTAAGCCGAGAAGCGATTAAGCGGAGAAGGTAATTTTGGCCATATTTTTGGTAATGGGGTTAAATTGCTTTGATGTCGTGGTTTGATGTCGTGCATTGACGCCTTCTTGTCGCCAGACGTGGGACAGAATTGAGTTTGACGGTATTGTAACGCACAAAATCTTTGATCTCCGCGGTCTCTCTCCCTGGCCACCTCGCAGTAGCCCAGCAGACAATAAGGAGTAGGATGGCATGGTATGACGTTCTCTGATCTAGCCGAAATCCACCAGACATTCTCACTATGATGTTTACGTTCTCCGCCTCTCTGAGACAGAAGGCATGGGAGGAAAAGTCTATACGGCTTTCGGCGCATTAGCATTATCGGACGGGAGACGGCGGTGATGCGTAGCGTGGGACGAAGGGGGACAACGGTAGGGGGAGGTGTGGAGGAAAGGCTTATCACACCTATTTCGGCGTGGCAGCTGTCTTTCAGTCAACCGGTCTGCCATACGTCGCGCAGTTAAACCGTCTGTGTACATATTTGTTTGTCAACTGTAATCCTTCAACTGCTGATCTATGAATTCAGGCGCGCTGAAGAGTGGTCGATTATCCGGAGTGAGAGGTGATTATCCAGTGACTTTTATATAGAAAAAATTCAGTTCCCAGGGAAACGAGGCGATTAAGTGGAAAAGGCGATTAAGCCGAGGGCGATTAAGCGGAGTCGACTGTATTTTAACCTCAAATCACACTGCTATTGTTTCAGTTACATAATTGTGCATTTCTGTTATTTTCTACCTCAATAGTTTAGTCTACATCTGTCAAATGATGCATGTGATAGAAGTTATTAGTTTGCCATAATGATAAAGATAGAGTACATCTAAAAAAGATTTCAGAATCACTTTCCTATAAACACCTTTCCATTCCATACTGGCTTGCATTTCACTTTAAAAGTTGATTATTTATATATTCAAAATCTCATTATCCAGCCAGTACAACATCTAGGAGGGAGATATTATGAGTTCACTGCTATCCCTTGTCCTGGATTTGCACTACAGCTGCATGGATCAACGGTAGCTGAAATGGCAAGGTAGGTTAAAGCGCATGTTGGCCTTCACATATACAGATGTTTTCAGTCAGTTAATTTCTTTGTCAGTCATAGATTTGTCTCACGTTTATAGACTGAGTGCAGCAGGGAGTTAAATTGGAAGTTCAAAATCATGTCGGTGATCTTTACAGTTATCTAAACTGCTTGCATACTCATGTAAAGGTTTGTGACACCTATTAGAAGGGCAAATCACTCCTAGTGTACAACCCAATTAATCCGCTAATCTATAAAATCCCCCTTTTTTGGGGCCCTGCCAGCCAGTGTTAGGGTGTAGAAATGTGTAAAATGACCTGTGATCTAAATTAAGCATCCAATTTTAAAGTTTGAGGTACAATTTGAGCCTTCTAGATAAAAAAATAAAATGTGTAGACCTATGTATTCGCACGCCAAATGAAAATTTGGGGACCAAATCAGAATTTGAGGTGATCTTTTTCAAAAGACATTTGTGAAAAATTTTGGGCGTTGACCCCCCTTTTTCTTCCCGTTAAAAGATCGGGCAAAAGAAGTACTTTAACCTCCATGGAAGAAATTTCCCCAAATCACAGTGGTATATTTAGAATAACGCAAAATGTTATAAGGGCCAAAAGAAGAAAAAACAATAGGTGTCAAAGACCTTAATAGGCAGCTAGTACCTGGCATGTTTCCACACAATGTTTACATCATGGTGGTCGAGGTAGGTCATCTAGGCTATCTGGACAGTCTTTTAGTCTTTTAAACTTCCTCTACCCCTGGGGCCCTCCCCAGCCCCCCCCCCCCCCCCCCCCCTAGTCTAGCCTGTATGGGACTTAGATCTAGATCTACGTGCTGCAGACTCAGTTTACATGACACACGCTTTTTTTTAAATAGTTTTTTTCTCGTTCTCTTTTTGTCCTTGTCTCTCTTGTTTTCCTCCCACCCTCCACCCCCTCCCCCCACCTTTGACACACACACCCAGTGTTGCCAAAAAATGCACCAAATTTGGCCATTTTTTTTAAATTTAAGATTTCATTCGTTCCTTTTTCCTTCCCTACTTCCACCCCCAACCCCACCATCAACCCCTCCCCCCACCCACCCCACCCCACCCCTACCCTTAAGAAAAATCACCACCCCACCCCTTCTCAGCCCACCCCATAGGCTCATATGGTATTGCCAAAGGAAGCTGAATTTTTTAAAAATTCTTTTGGGCAGATGCACCAAACTTTTGTTTCTCCAGGGCTTCTTCCCCAATCAATAACACAATCACCCTTTAAGAAATGCCAATATGATCACTTTTAGGTTTTAAATGTGTGGTTACAAGTGGATTTTATCATCAAGGGTTGCAAATATGGTCAACTAAAAACTATCTGCTCATGCCAAGGTGTTTACATGAAAACAATGACCAGCCAAGAGAGGGTCATTTTTCCTCTCCCCTCCCAATCACCCCCAGGTCACTCCCCTCTGACCATTCCCTACTTGTTCCCTTCCAAACAGGCTACCATGGCTAAATTTTAGGGTTGAACTGTAGGTTCATGGGAGCTATCAAAGTAGCATAGGGTATGCCATCAAGAGAACTGGCTATTTTGAGAGGTATCAAACTCTTAATTGGGCCATAAGAATGATCTAAGGCATATAATTCAGCAACATTGGCACCATTTTGTAGGGAAATGAATGTGCTTGACAGCTGACAGTTGCATATTTCTCCAGGGAACTAACAAAGGCTACCAACACCTCATCCAATCCATCTCAGTGAGTGAGACTCTTGAAAATTTTCTGTATCCCTATGCAAATATACCTCACCACAGGAATATCATTCTCTGTCATGAAAGAAGCAAGAAAGAGACACTTCAACAGTACAGAATGCATCACTATTGACTACTCAAAACATATGTAGGAAATAATTAAATGTGGGGAGGGGTTAAGGTTTGTGACACCTATTAGAAGGGCAAATCACTCATAGTGTACAACCCAATTAATCCGCTAATCTATAAAATCCCCCTTTTTTGGGGCCCTGCCAGCCAGTGTTAGGGTGTAGAAATGTGTAAAATGACCTGTGATCTAAATAAAGCATCCAATTTTAAAGTTTCAGGTACAATTTGAGCCTTCTAGATAAAAAAATAAAATGTGTAGACCTATGTATTCGCACGCGGTCAAAACCAGCCAAATGGAAATTTGGGGACCAAATCAGAATTTGAGGTGATCTTTTTCAAAAGACATTTGTGAAAAATTTTGGGCGTTGACCCCCCTTTTTCTTCCCGTTAAAAGATCGGGCAAAAGAAGTACTTTAACCTCCATGGAAGAAATTTCCCCAAATCACAGTGGTATATTTAGAATAACGCAAAATGTTAATAGGGCCAAAAGAAGAAAAAACAATAGGTGTCAAAGACCTAAAGCAACATATATTAATATCAAGGAAACTTAACAAAACTGCTTCTGTACATCTTCTTTAATACTGATTGTGTAACCTTCAGAATTCATGTACTGCTTGGTAATGATTATCTGCAGGATGCTGTCACATAAAATCTGCAAAAGTGAAGAAATAACAGAATCTTTTTTTTGTTTTTTTGTTCAATCAACAAGTTACAACACATTAATTTTTAGCCAAATATTGGCAGGGACACTTGAAGGAGGTATGAGAATCATGAATGCTTGAATGAATGCATACACTGACTGCAGTAAATTATGATAGCAGTGGTTATTCCAGACCAGGGATATAATCATGGTCTATGTATCCCTTTCTCTCTCATTCACTGCTCCCTACAATCCTTTCCCCCACTGCCCCAAATCATATTCAAAGAATATGAGTAAGGAAACAATATCACAACTTTTCCTTGTCACTTACTTTTCACAATGTAGCAAAGATTTCACTTTTCACCGTGAATAGCCTCAGACACTGTGGGTTTGCTTTGATCTTGCAATACCTTGATTATTATCTCACTTCATTTTATTTATACTGACCATATCTCTTGTGCTTTATAAATGCAGGCTGGCTCACAGAATCAGCTACTACTTTCATGTGAATGACATCGCACACAATATCTTCATATGTCGGGGAAGTGTGTTTGGTGAGGAGAGAAACAGTCCTTTGACAACCATTAGGCTCTATATCTGGCCCAGGAGAAAATTTATAGGTAAATTTATCATTGTGGTCTCTGGCATTTTTGTGAATGCTCATGTAATATTGGTTTCCTGACTTGGTTTCCTTTATCCTACTAGGTGGAGCTGTCATTATACATTTATGCTTGCTTTCACATTCAGCAGTGTATGGGCTTCAGAGTCTGAGAAAACAAAATCAGTTTACAGAATTACGAAGTGAAAATATGTATTTCTTGTACAGCATTATGTTTGTCTCAGCCTATGCCTGTAATCTTTGATCACTAATGAAACCCAGTGTTTAGATGTTCTTCATTTTCTTCCTTTGTGCACTATTCCTCACATTGGAGGAATTGAATAATCTGTTCTGTGGTTGCAGGTCAGAAGTCATCGGAAGAGTTCAATGTTGCATGTATAGAACTGGGAGGTCATTTGCCTATCAAAGGTGAGTAACACCTTTTATTCATAGGTTCCGGTTGACTGATCACTGAATCAGTCATATCACAGCTAACTGTTAGCTTACTAACTCTTAAATACAATAGTGTCCATAATTACAAGCTATTTTCACTTCAGATTCACAAACTTGTGTGTAATCTAAAACAATTTGGCAATAGGGGCAGCCATTTGCATACCAACAGATAGGAAGCTACTCTTCAAGATACATAAATCATTATTACAAACATTGGCAATCTTGACAAGGGATGACGTGGATATAGGACAGCTGTTCAAGGTGTCAAGATTTGGGACAAACTTGATTTCGCCATAAATGAGTGAGCATTTGTCATTGTTTAACAAAGACAAGAGGTTAGGGAAAGGGTTGAATTACGGCGAAATCAAGCACACTGAAGTTTTCAGCAGTGACCCAAGTTAGCATGCACTCTTAGAAAAGTAAACAGTTGTCATATGGAAATTCGCTGAGTGCTAATGATTTTGTTGAATTTATTTTCTATTAATATCAAAGTTCATGCTGGGCATTCACACTATATGAGTATCTTGTAATGTAAGTTTGAAGGATATGCAAATATTAGGAGAGTGATAATAACTGGAAGGGTACACAAACAACTGGCAGAGAAATAAATCATCAGTATTGGTGAGGCCATTCACCAAGAAATGAGAATGGGAATTAATTACCTGTGCTCTAATTTTAATTTTTGCAATTGTGTTAGAGAAATTTAGCAGGTGCTGAAATAGTTAGACCTAAATACTTTACAGGAATATGTGACATTTTCTTCATTGACATGATCTCATTACATCATGCAACTATATTTCTGCCTTATGAAAGGTACCTCATTGTAGATTTGTCAGCTGGCTTAGTTTCCTATTCCCTGAATTTGGGAGAGAGGGAGAGGGGGTCTGAGTTTTTCTGTAATGTTTTGAAATCACTCTGTGGATATATAATGTTGACTCATTGCCTTTATCTTTTCCCCATTCCCACCAATTCACAGAGGTGGAAGGATATTACAAGCTTACAGAGGCAGATGTTGATGCTATCATAGAAGATGCATGCTTGCCCCCTGCCGAGTACAAGAAAATACGTGAAACAGTGACAAAGATGGGACTGGAAGAGGCAGAGAAGAAGCACTGACCGTGATCCATTGCATTTAGTAAACTCTTCAGTTATGGTGACTCTGTGTTGCTTTAGTTGTTGTTGTTGCTGTTGTTGGCAATGAAGGATGTGAACAACAGTTTAATTCTAAGATAAGAACAGGTCAGGGTGTTGGTGCTAGTGCCAGAGCTGTATTGATTCAGGATTGCTGAAAACATCTGTCGGCAATTGTTTTGTGACATGACCTGTGTCTGTATTCATGCCAATAATTCAGGTTGGTCAATTAAAAAAAACAACCCAACAAACTACCATTTTATCATACCATGTGAAAAGATGACAGATATAATCAAATTACGTTGGGAACTGATTCATGGTATTTGAAGTATGAATTGGAGATGGGAGATGTTTAAAAACTTCTGTGAAATTTGTCAAAGTGCAATTGGCCATTAAATACGAACTCATAAAAATGAGACTGTGAGAGTAAGTATGATTGATAAAATGTTTTTCAGGATCAAAATTAAAATATGCATTATAATCACAGCATCAGATTCAGTATGGCACAGTGCAGAGTCATGTGTACTTTGTTTTCAACTCTTGATGACTTAAGCATTCCATGAGCGCAGTTTTCACATGCCAGATGTTAAAAACTTTAGAGCTGCTAATTACAGAATCTCCCTTGCTTTTTCATATAACTTTTGTCATAAACTCAGGTACCATGAGATAATTTATTTTATGTGAACAATTCTTGTACTTGGGCAGTAACTGTCAAAAATATAAACTCATTATGATACCTAGGAGGCCACAACATTGGAGTCGGTATACTGAATTGCTCTTTGTTGTGGTATAAATTTACACACTCTGTAGTGTCCAGGAAAACCTAAGATACAACTGGGTCTTGTGATCTTGACTGGCGTCCTCAAAAAACAAGCTGCATACTCATTGTATTGCTGTGGTTATAAATCACGTATTTTTCTGTAGAGGCATCAAATTTTGCTCATGAGCAAGTTGAAATTATGGGCTGGTCCCCTGCAATTTCAGTTCATGAGTTCCTGTTATATACAGTGTAAAGTTTCTTGATACCTATGTTATAATTGACAGAGATTGTTCACTTGTTCATATTTTCGTAGTTATGATGTAGGGTAACAGCATGATTAAGTAAGCCAACAGGAACTGTGCACTCCAGTTTGGCATAAATTAATCTCACATAGAGAGCTTCTGTGACGATATGTCAGAGATACACTCAGACATGCTTTTTATGAAACTTGCATGATGCCCTAAAGTATCTCATTCTAAACATATTTCATAGTATACATTAAAACTTATATAAGTGAGCTGTTACTTTATAACTTGGAAAATATTTCAGAACAGCATTAGTTTCAGATGCCTTATCATAATAAACATTTTGAAGGTGATTGAGGTCAAGTTTTCTTTTTTTATTATTTTTATCTATTTGTTTATTAATTCTTGTGTTTAAGTTTAAGGGTTCTGCAATGACATGAAAGTTAATTTCATGATTTGTGGTCTTGTATGGAAAATTGTCTGCAGTGTAAGCTAATGATAATAATATAATCGGATCATTTGTAATCTGGATGGATCTGCCAGAGTTCAGTATATTTGTCAAATGTGTGGGAAGCATCTGCTGTTAATGTATTTATGAAAAATACTCAGGTCAGAAGAAAAAATAATCTCAACTTGCAGCAGGATTTTTATATCAGAATACTCATGGTCTTTAATGAAGTTTAGTACTGTACATGCTTTCAGTTGTCAAAACTAGCATACAGATGATGTAAAACTCAGCATTTGTGATTATATTTACCTGTACATGGTTTCAGAACATTTGTCAGAGTTGCCAGAATAAAACTAAGTATCCTTTGTCAATTAAACCACAAAACTCACCAAGTAAGACTGACAGGCAAACCTGAAGCATTTTTTTAAGTAGAGATAGAAATTGATGTTGCTGGATTCATACTGAATCTTGCATCCTCCTTTTTTATGTAAATTGGGCAACAAAGGCCAAAGAGACTGGTTGGGGCACAGGGTCGTAGTGAGTGGGCTGGGGAGTAAGTGGGTTTTCTGTTGTGACGATGACAGTGAACTATTCTATATGTCATTTTTCTGGAAGAAGAGCGTTATTGTCTTGCTCTGTGATGATCTCATGCGAGTCCTTTTAATATTATTACTGTGTACATGTGTACTGTAACCAAACCAATTTTCCATATTATGGAATATAAAGTTATTCTTATGTTATCTTATCAAAGGAAGTCACCCGTAGAGAGATTTTCATAATATAATCCCTCGGTGATTGAAGGCCAGGACCATGAGCCAACCTACTGGCCTTTAAAATGGGCTCATACCTTTATGTAACTCACTGGTTTGGTTGCCGAGAGCTGAAGAGCAGGTGGAATCTCAAGCACTTGGTTGTACAGTCGACTCTACTTAATCACAATTAGGATGATCGCTACCTCTGCTGGCACACAACCTTTTGCACGTAACAAAGTGCTATATTTTTATAGAAAGTCACTGGATAATCACAATTCTTTTAATCATAAATATTTTCCATGCGTCCAAGAAGTTGGCTGTAAACAGCAATAACTATCATCCTCAAAATAAAGCCGAACATTAGTAACTGGTAATGAAGTGGGATTAGCTTTTGTTGCTATTGCTGGTATTTGCATGGGAACTACAACATTCTGTGGTGCAGAAACAATGGGAGAGGTTAGGCACCAGGTTGACTGCTTCACTTCACATGTTGCCACACATGCTTATATTAAATACATCTGAAAAGATGGAAATCTTGTCACTTGTTACCCATTGGAAGGTTGTGAATCTTGTTGACAAATTTCACTGGTGGACCATATTGTCATTTAACTTCCTTGACATGTTTTTCTCATAAATAAATATTTGCCATGAAAGCCAAGAGGCTGATGATTCAGTCTCCAGTTATCTTTAGACTATCCTGACAGTGAAAGAATTCCATCACCTGATGTGATGTTGTTCTTAAACTGCCAAGACTATTCATCTACGGTGTCTGTAAATCTTGTGGGATGTTTATTGTCTTAACATGATGCATAGCTTGTGAATTGGTTTTGTTGCTCACTTAAACTGTTATTGTTATATGTTTTATTTACTTATTTATGATTTAAATATGGTAGTAATTCTGTTTTATGAAGTACTCGTAAGTGAATTGGATGGATGAAACTTTCAAATATTATGCAGCCGACCAATGACAGAAAATACTGCATTTCTTCCGGTTCATAATTTTGGTAGTGCTTATCAGATTGTCCAATCTTTGGATGTATGGGGGTCCAAATATTTGTCTGCAGAATTAGGTTCAAATACAGTTGAATGAATTCACTGTGGTAAGAATCTGATCAGCTGAAGTTTGGATGTACATGTATTTTTAAATGCCAAGATCCCTGCATATTGTGCAGAACTCACTAGCTTTTGATCTCCTGAGCTGCTAAGAAAGGGACAATTGTTAAACTTGAGACTGAAATGGTGATCCGTGGAACATTCTTGTGAAACACAGTGACTAAGATTTAGTGATCAGCATTTCAGGTCATGAAGTGATAAACTGCATACATTTTGCAGGTTGATCTTGACAGTGTATGTCAATCGTTTCATCACCTATCCTTGTCTCATGTGTCAGTAAGAAATCCATGCTGGAGGGCCTTTGGGCAAATGAATATTACATGACACCAAATTTTGCCTGAAATCAAGCATTTAATTTGCTAGCTGTTGCAAATATATTGTTTGTCCTGTTCTTACAATATTTTGTTTCCATTTGTTATTGCTATTCCTGCTTGTTATTGCTATGCACATATTCAATGGGTTTTGCTCAATGGGGACCATTTTAATATTTTGTGAGGTGGGATAAATGACAGTTATTTGTAACATATTACTCTTGACAGGTGCTTAAGCTTCACAATATTGCCTGTAGCATAATTAACACTTTGTGTACCACAGTTGCAAACTTGCATGCAATTTTATTTATTTTAGTGTACCGATGTTACAAAAAAAGGGATTAAGCTGTACCATGATGTTATATCATAACAGGGACCTTGGAACTGTAAGATTAATTAACTTCACAAGGTTGAGATATACATTTGCCTTATAAAATGTCACTATATTCACACAGTAGTTAATTTATTTATAGAGGAACAACATACTCACTTTTTGGACCCAACTTTTGAGCATTTGAGGGCTGTGTTATCTGGGACCTTTTGAATGTGGGGTTTGGGTAGAGAGATGGGGGTAGCTAAGGAGGAGATAGTATGAGGCCATCTCGGTTTTGTTAATGGAGTTTTACTGGAAGTGTTTCTGGTAGGTTTTAGGTTGGTACATGTCAGTCGCATTGGAGGTAGTTCATCACCTCAGCTGACAAATGCTATTGTATTTTCCTCGGATTCTCCCTGGATGTTCTTGGGTCAGGGATAAAGGCAGTGTTAGGGTTAGGAGTGAGGTTAGTGAAGAGAAGGTCACCCAAGACTCTCTTCCAACCCTACCATTGCATTAATTAATATATAATCCTTATGAAAGTCACAGGAATGTACTAAATGGACATATGACATTTGTAAACTGAGCTTACAAAATATCCTGACTACATGTTTAGTTATCCAGCAAAGATATAACCTTTAGGTTCTGTACAATTAACAATGAATTTCAGTAAATATGGCTTGACAAAATTGGAATAATATGGCAGTAAGACCCTGGTACAGTATAACCATCTTTTAGAACAGACCTGCCAGCCTGCATTATCAAAGCATCAAACCATTCTTTGAACAAAACAATGCTGAGGGCAGACTGGAACAGTTTTATTGAGTTCATTTAGATGGCCAGTTTAACAATGAGATACACTAAGAACTTTTATTTTTTTTAATTGCATCTTTTTTTTTTTAAGGGTGTCCTGGGTTTTCATGTGATCATCTAAGAACGAGGCACATAGTGCAAGCAATCAGCTACATAGGAAGTATTGTTATCACATGTCAGTTTTAACCCTTATTGTGTGCCATTTATGTCCATTATTTTGCCTTCACTTCTGCTTTTACCCATCCTTTCTTTTTTCTTCTGCTTTTGCACTTTTCTACTTTGGCATGTCAACTTATGTCAGCCAAAGCACTGAATAGACAGACTTCTTATACTGACAGTTGCACCTAAGGGTCCAGCGATAGGGATTACCCACTGACAGACATTCAGAACTAAATACCTATTGAGGTCATCTGCGCACCATCTGTGATATGATTTTTGATGTAAATATGAGGGATAATGAATAGTATCATTGTATATCTGTCATGACTAACTTATTGTGTGGACTGTTGAATGGGATATTGAACTCTACTGAATTGAAACTGATTCAACAAAAGAAAGTTTTGGGAATGAGGCATAAAAAAAAAGTCTTGGTTTGTTTTCATTCTTACTTTATTCCTTGATAATGTGGGCGTGCGCTAATAATATTTATTGTGTTATGTATGAAAGGAGAGTCTCTTTTGGCTTCTGTCTGTTCCTAGAGCTTGTGTTCACTAGATCTGTAATTATGCATTGCTGTAATTAGAAATTATACAGGAAGTTTTTAATCAAACAATAACACTTAAATGAAACACTCTGATAACACTCATTTAGCGAAATTTTACCCCAAAAAAAAAAAAAAGCTTTTGTTTTCTATTAAGTGAATTGCTGTAAAGGTTTGAAAAATTGTTGCACAGGTACTATTTTCAGTGGTGTAGATCTGACATTACTACACATATCAGAGAAAGGGAACTAAAGTCATGAAATGTTGAAAAATCAACTTTGAAACTAAATTTTAGATACAGAAGTGTTGCACCAAGGTGTTGTAATGTTTCAGAAAATTTGTAAAATCTATGCCCCAAAATATTTACTTGTTATCAGATGACCAAAAATGACTTTGCTCATTCTGCAAATAAATGGCAGTAGCTAGTTTGACTCTTAGGTGTCATCTGACATGTCATCTGATGTCAGATGACAACGTACAGCAGAGAGTACTTTTCCCAAAATCCATTGTCATTCAAAAATGAAGTAGTGGTTTATTCAAAGATGCAATTCTTTTTTGTCACATTTAAAACAAAACGGAGCTTAATATCTAACTTCATTTATGTGTTATGACACTCTCAAATTAATAAAAATACAGCTAAGAAGAGTAATTGCCCTAATCTTATATCTTTTTTTTAAGCATTTCAGATTCTTGTGGATCTAGTATGTCAACAATATGTCTTGTCGTCCACATTTTTGAATCACTCCAGATCATTTTTTTTTTTCGCCTTTTCATGTGGCCCTTGTGCTTTAAGGGTCATGTTCTTCTTACTGGGTTTTGTGAAAATACACTCTTCAGTCACACACAAAGTTATTATTTTAAAGATGTGCAATATGTGGATAAATATGAGAAGAAATTGTGGAGTGAGAGAGATAGAGACGCACACCCGGATGAATTGGTATATGTATCACTCAGAAAACAACTGAAAGGACTGAGTTCTTGTGTTGTTGCATGGAGGAAACTGATCCTTTTCTGTAATAATGTGTACTTTTGATGCCTTTAGAAATTTGAATTCAATTTAAATTTCATTTCAGCAGTGTATCTAACTTATCCTTGTAGACAGTTGCTATTTACAGTTTGGGAGCAATGCTCACCAAGTAATTTAACCGCATTGGTTGGGAAATTCAAATTTCCATGCCATACACACGGTAACAGAAAAGGATAATTTTCAACCTTTCTGGGAAAAAAAACTGCTTATGGTATTTTAATTAATTTACAGCCTCTGGTTGAACTAATATGAATTACCATCGGGTGCCAAAACTATGTACTGAAACATCTGGCTGTGAAGTTCCATTTTTGTGATGTCTTTTGTATGAGTGGTCATGACATATCTTTTCTTGCAACATTGTCCATGAGGGTTGGGAATGGAGAAAGGAATGGTCTCTAGGTTTGTTTGCAATGATAACAATATACACTGTATTATTGAATACTCCTGAGGATGCAGAGGTATAATAGATCTGGACTTTGTTATACATATTGATTACTGTCTCATATTGGAGTACAGTATTTAATTAAAGGAGCATCTGTGGTGGGGGAAATAAAAAGGATGGTTATACAAACAGCATTTGAGAATGTCTTGACTATATTATTTCATTGTGTGGATAGTGTGGTCTTAAAGGTGTATAGATTGTCTGATGGCATGACATCCTCCAGTCTGTAGGTTGAGAATTTTTATTATCTGTTTATGTCATGGAGTTTAAAATCCATCCATCCATCCGTCCTTCAGTCTGTCCGTCCAACACTGCAAGCTCAACAAGCACTTGCAACAGATAGACATACACAGCTCAGCCTTCTGCCAGTGCCTTCAGGCAGACCAAACACCACATTATGGTCTTCAAGACTGCCCTCTCCTGGCAGAATTAAGAGAATGGTTTTGGCCATCGCCAACTGAATATGAAACAAAGCTATGGGGGAACTGCACAGATCTGTAACTGACCACCCAGTTCATGGCCCATCATAGCGGTCTATAAGCATGACCAGGGAACACTGAAGAAGAAGAACATTCTTGCCATATCAATAATCATGCTTTAATTGTGGTGACATTGGGTGGTGCCAACAATTGATTGATAACGCTTTATCTCCACCATTGTCATGAGTAGCACAGTTAGGTGAGAAGACGTTAAATGTCATAACTTAATGACTGATAGAGTCTAATGACGTCATTCTTATGCTGTGGTCATGTGATTCATATTAAGTTATGGTTATATGAGTGTTTCATACCATATCATCTCAATACAAAACTTCCAGAGTGCAATGGCAGCTTAAAATTACAGTGAAACCTCGTTATACCGCCACGTAAGGGGCAGACAGAAAAATGGCGGTATAACGAGAATGGCGGTACAACGAAAATACCATGTAGAACTAGGGAAATAAGTAATTTACCGACATTGGACTGGCTAACATGTCTAAAATAATGCAGTTATCTCCCTTTAAAACAATTAGCGTTAAAATTAAAAACAAGCAAGAACTAAGGATTGGAAGTGCCTGTGTCAAGTTGGTGAATGATAAGAAAAGAAGTTGACTACTACACATTACACATCCGGGTCGGAGAATCACACGAGCGGTAGGCCTACGTCATAGATCAATGTGTGCTGTTTGCA
>JAWQUT010000082.1:2134282-2147301 GCA_033807755.1 Ellobium chinense | reverse complement strand
GAGGGGGCATAGTTTAAGTGTAATAATATTTATTGTTGTGAATAGTTTTAGTCTTTAAAATAGTCCTGTTTAGACTGGAATAGTGGAAAAGGAGGTTTTTGTGGGGATGGGGGGGAGGGGTGAGGAGGAGTTCACTTTTTAAAATGAATTCGGATTTAACTAAAGTTCGGAAAGATTCATTACTGTTACATTGATAACTGCGAGCGAGGAATGGAATTCTGTTTTTCTCGGCAAAGCTTTTAGTTCCTAGCACAACACATGAAGCCTGTAAGCAACTATCCTTTTTATGATCGCTGCTGTAGTAGACCAGCTGTTAAAGTACTTTAGATCTATTAAAGCTAGATTATCCTAGATTTGCATTGTAAAGGCCTATATCAAATGCCCCCTCCAGTAGTTATCTAGACGGGATGCCACTGTTGTACACTCTGTAATTTTCATTAATAAAGAATACAGTTCGATGCCTAGCTTAGAGATATGTAAGCATTGCATTACAAGTACGCACACGATAGGCACAGGGAGCAAACTGCTCATGAAATGCTTTACACAAAGGTAACGTTACGCCCACGTGAGAAAGACAGCGAGAGAGAGAGAGAGAGAGAGAGAGAGAGAGAGAGAGAGAGAGAGAGAAAGAGGGAAAGAGAGAGAGAGAGACAGAGACAGAGACAGAGAGAGAGAGACACAAACAGACACAGACAGACAGACAGACAGACAGAGACAGAGAGACACACAAAGAGAGAGAGAGAGAGAGAGAGAGAGAGAGAGAGAGAGAGAGAGAGAGCACACTAGGAAGCAAATTAAGAGAAATCTTCACCCTCTATTACCTGCAGGTAAGGGAATGTTCCGTTACTGATCCGATAAGAAGAGAAATTATGTTGTGGAGATGAAGCAGTCGAGGATGCTACTCTATATATCATAATTAACCACATGAACGGTCAGCTTACCCCAGCCGGTTAACGTTAAATTTTGAAACAGATTTTAACACACATACAAGAGTAATTATGATCCAGGAAGGATACAGAGAAAAGTGCGCTAAAATTAACTGCCGTGACTTGCTGTGTTTTTTTTTTTTTCATTTCATTTTGGCACTCATAAATTGTAATTAGCAGGGCCGTAGATCTCATCGCACGGCACCGACAATGCGGCTTGGGTGGAGGGGGTAGGCCTGTGAGTTTTCTTAACCTTGGTGAATCACGCGTTGTTGAGATCGTTGCAAAAGTTGTCCCCAGCGCAGGGAATCGTCCGAAGTTTTAGGGTTAAGTCGGGAGGGAGGAGGCAAGGGTTAAATTTTCGTTCCTTACCCACACTGTCCCTTCACCCCAACTCCCACCATCGCGGGGAATCCCCACTTTTACCGCTACTGCAGATTGAAACAGCATTAAATCCTTGTATTACATAACAGTGTTTACAAGTGTATACATTAGTATATTTTGCCCATTTTAGATGGTCAAGAGAGGAAAACAGAGAAGGGGNGGGGGGGGGGGAGAAAAAGCGAGAGAGAGGAGAAATGAGAGAATAGGACAAGTAAAGAGAACGGAGGGAAAACAGATTTTAAAGAAATAAAATAGAAGATGAAAGACATTCTAAAGAAGACCTGGTTTCCAGAGAAATGTACGAATCGTTCAAAGTTGTAAAAAGAATAGGAAGGATTTGTTTAAAAGGGAGAAGAATCTTCAAAGGAACACAGAAAAGTAACTGATTTGAATTCCGTTCGCCAAGACAGCAGACTTTACGAGGTACTTCTCCAAAATTGACTCACCTGTAAACGCACGCAGTAGACTAACAATAGAATGAAGAGTACAACATACAGCTGTAGAAACACTCACGCCCCCATGGGGTCTTACTTAATCGCTTTCGCCTGGACCTCACCTTACTCACTGCCTTCCGGAGATTTCAACCGTAGGAAAACGATGTGTTAACCTCTACACCTGTTTGTTTTTGTTTTCTGAGAGACCTGTTGTTTTAAACTGATGTTTACTCGTACCAACACCGCGAACGCATGTCTTCTACGGTGAAGTAAAAAAACCAACAAAACAAATTAAAGTGCCCAGCCCTCAAAATACTAAAGTAGTAGGCGAACAATGACAGAGCCCCTACTCTCAAAGGAACAATCAAACCCGAAGAAAAAAAAAGAATGTAATTAGAGCCAGCCTGAAGTTTTGCCGTGGGTTGTTTTTTAGCTTGTCTTAGTTCCTGGACTTTTCGAACAATCCTGAAAGGGAATGGGGAGAGTAGGGATGGGGAGAGGTGAGTGGGGCTGGAGCCATGACAAATCAAAACAGAAGAATTCGTGACCATTTTGTCTTTTCATCTCCTCTCCTACCTTCCCCTGATCACGAAATAAATCCAGAATGCAGTGCCTCTTTATAAGATCAGTTCCGTTTCAATTAATTTCTGAAAGGACCAGCAGTAAACAAGTACTTTAATTTAGCGATAAGGTTCGCCGACAGAATTTGGACAACATAGTGTAAGAGAGCACGATGGAAACGACACGCTATGAATATGAGCCATAAAGATTTCATATACCGTACTGTAATGAGAACATTCAATGTCTGAAAGAATTCTCAAATATTACAAAGACGGTCAAATCATTCAGTTTTTTTTTTGTTTGTTTCGGTCTTAAGTGAAACGTAGTAGTCTAATATCATCGATGGATGCCTGATAACACCTTTCATTTAATGGATTTCGGCATTGCATCATGCCATTGATTGATGAATGATTGGAATTTGTCGAAACAATCTCGCACTGCAATTCTCCATCCCTTCTTTACTCTGCTCTTGGATTTCAGTATAAAGATACTGGGAGAACAACTGAGGGGTAGCAGTAGATAATTAGGGGGTCAGTTATTTCATTTATATAGTAATGGTACCCCTGCGCCAAAAAAAAAAAAAATATAGAAGGCAAGCAACTAGGGCTCAGCTGAGGGGAGTAGGGGACAGGGAGGCACCAATTATGGAACAAAGATATTGTACGTTGGGCACCCGGTTAAGGTGTTCTCCCCAACCTGTATCTATCTTCGTCACTGTTGGCTTCACTGATTATACCCTGGATGTTTACAATATTCAAAGAAGGCTGGTTTAGTCTGATCGTAGTCCCAGACAAAACCCACATCCCCCCCCCNCCCTTACCCCCGCCCCTTAGCTATGTCTTGATATGTCAGGCAGGACCTGAGGCTATTTCCTTCCAAACTCAGCATCGCACGAGCAATTTGAAAAGCTTGGGAGGTGGCCAAAGGTAATTATTAACCCAGCATGAGCAGTCAGTCTTGCGGGAGATAGACAACAAACCCAGGAGGGACCAGTTAACAGGAGATGATGGGGCAACCGATGAATGAAGAGCAGGGGCAGAGACACTATTTCCCATCAATGCACACAAGGCGGTGGTGTAAGGAGGGAGTGAACGAGTTACTGTTTGAGAATATTTTAGTGAAGAGGCAGTGATTTTAATGAAAACGTTCAGGTACAATGACTGAAATCAACAATAGGCAGAAGACATTGGAAGGTTGATGGCCAGCCCTTTAGGCTTTGCCTGGAGAGTGCCAGTGAACCTCAGCTGTCCCCGTGTAGGTTTCCACTGCAGGGTATAGGTGCTCCTCAACACTTTCCGATATCTCTACATATTCTCTAGTTCCGCTTTGCATAAACAGGTCTAGGTCTTGCTTATATACGAAGGAAATTGAACTCAGTGGTCAACATATTATGATTTCTTGTGAGAAACTCTAGCCTGGCTCGGTGGGCACCTTAGATAATTTTCAGTGAGAAAAAGTACTGGAAAACAGAAAATTATTTTTCACGTGTATGTCCACATTTAATAAAGAAAGCGCTTGATGTTGGCTTGGAGGGAAGAGGGCGGGTGAAGATTAGGGAAAACAGTATAAAGTGACCGAATAATTCGAACTCACGACAACTGTGTTTAACGAATCCAGATCTCTTCATTAATTCGGAAATGTGTGGTTGGGGTGATTCAGACGGCACAAGTTATTTTTTCTTTCCGCTGGTCGGTTCCTTCGCCTATGCCGAGAAGCGCGCGGTATTCAAAATTCTGCATCTGGAACCTGGGGCGGAATTGATGAGGTCAGGTCAGGTGAGGTTTTGCCATCACGAGAACAGGTTAAGAAGTCCTGATAATGTTATAGAGATGACATTACATAACCAGAGTACGGGTTAGATTTTAGGTTCCGGATGTATCTATCCACACCTCATAATTCCCTTAATGTAGGCACCCCAAGGGTAGGCGGTATAAACTCTTACAATCTGTGAATTTTGTAACTTCGAGCGCCTCGTCTGAAACACGGTGGAAAGACTTGGCAGTTATAGGATTGGTTATAGGATTGTAGTTCAACTTTCGATGTTAAGTCTTAAACTTGAGGGCATTTAGTCTTCCTCTTTGCATCGTTTCACACACATTGCAGATACAGATAAAAGTCTCGGAGGCGGATGGCGGAGGGGCTGATTTCGATGTTTGAGAAAATCGTGGTAATTTTGCTTTTATTTGGATGGAATATTGTTTTATCGGGCTTATTCTGCTTACCAAGGGGTCGGCAAAAGCAAAGTGATCTTTCGCTGTGATAGGTAATATAATTAAAAAGAGTGTCCTGACAAAAATTTCCTAATGGGTTTGTTAAACTTAAAATGTGAGTCACATTATTATTTAGTGCATAAATTTAGAAATTAGATTTACATTAGTGCATCGGTACTTAATGCATCTTTAGTAGCGTTCAATACGTAGAGTAAATGTAATCCTTACGATGGTAAGAGATCCCATCGTTAATGCGCAAGCTCTCAAATGCTGTCATAATCCTGTAATATCTGGCACTAACCAGCACTGTATTACCGGGTCTCTCTGCAGATGCCATCGGCTTAAGGTAATCTGGATATGACGTCACCGCTCTATGACCTCAGCAGGAATACATGTTACCTCAGAACATGGTAAGTTAACCCTATGAGTATGATGAAGATAATTTTATATTTCCTTCAGCTGTGAGCGATATGCACTTTACAGCCCACTGTACATGTACTCCTCAGTTGTGTTGTTGATGTGAATTGTGTTGATAATGGTTGGGGGATGTAAAAGGAGCTGATATCGCAAGTTTGTCAGGCGTGGGCAGGTTAACCTTATACAGTACTATATTTGTCTGAGACTGACAGCAAACTTGTGGCCTAATTTGGCCAATTTGTCGAAAGCCTGTGATCAGAAACTGGGGTTACCTTGTGAGCTTTAGACGCGATCATTTGTACGCGCCTTATGTTTTGTCTCATAATCCTGCTTTTCCCACAGGGTGAAGCAAAAACATTGTCAGTAATTTTGTCACATTATCAGGAATACAAGAATACTAATCAAGCAGTTGACAATCTGACAAAATTACTGACAACTTCCATGAGACCTCAAGGGTCGGTACTCTATATCAGTGAAGTTTGCATTGAATAGAATATAGAATAGAATAGAATATTTATTGGAACTTCCCCTTTACAACGGGGGCGCAGCCGATCGGGGATATTCGACTGCGCGTCCATAAAATAGAACTTACTTAATTACAACTCCAAATACAATAATAACTAAAAGGCCAAACAGCATGCGTGTAGCGGTTATGAAATCTTAAAGTATAGTCTAGGATAATTTAAGAAACTTTTTACATAAATGGTCAATTCTGGAAATAAAAGCGTTGACAGGTTCACAGCCTAAAACAAATGATGCTTTGTTAAAACTGGACATCTTTAAAAAATCAGAGAAAACATGCGTCTTATCAAATTCTTTACATAGATTATAAAAGTCTTCATAAAATTTGTGTCTAACATCATCATACTGGTCACATTCAAACATAAAAGCCATATTGTTTCTTCCGCTTCTCTGTCACACTTCTCCCACTCAGCAGTATCACTCATATTCTTCTTTTTTAGATCCGCATTCAACCCCATACATTCCGTCCTCGCCATGAACTTCAACTGTACACCTAAATAGTTAAAGAGTCATTATGGTACATAATTTTATAATCCTTAAAACCAGAGTATAGGGTAGAACTTGTTACAATGTCTCTGTCGTTATTGTCGTCCATCTTTAAGAATGTTTTATAAACGTTTTACAAGATTGTTTTCCACATTTGACATGAAATAGGTAATATTCTTCCATCTGATTTGTTCAAGCATCAACTTACATAGGCGCGAGTTAAGTAAATGGGTCAGTCTGTCATAGTACTTAATTTTTTCCTTTTCTATTGATTTAGTGATGTCTTCCCACTTCCCATCCCAATTATTAAGCAGCACACTTTTACTTACATTCAGACTGCTGTTCAAAACGGCTTTTGCGCACTTATACTGTAAAGTTTTTATTATATCCATAGATTTTTGTGATGTATGAGCCCATACGCTGCTTGCATGCAAAATGGCTGGCTTCGCTGCTTGAGTCCATATTATTATTGTTGTGCCAAATTCTATGCGATTAATGTTGCTGTTCCTGGATAATATAATTTTCATCGCTTCTATTTTCCTATTTATAATATCTTTAAGGTATGAAACATGGAAAGATGAATTCGTGAGAGATAAACACCCAAATATTGATTTGATTGTTTGGCAGTATCTATAATGCCGTGGAGAGAGAGGACCTATTCGGAGACTTCTAAACAACTTCAAACTAGGAGCTACACATTTCACCCTAATTGGTCAGGGAATTTATTTCTGTCATTCTTCATTATCGCAAAGAAGGCTTCTAATTAGGCTAACATACGAGGCAATGCTAAATTGCCGTCTGAGTGGTAGTCGATTGTGAACAAACACGGACGGAATGTGCACCGTTTCACTTGAAAGAATTTAAACTGAATTATTATATCGGATAGGCGAAGGGTTAATATTTATTTTAAGGACTTTGTTTATCTTAGGTTTTAACGTCCCTTTTCAGCACAGCCATAGCTGTATCAGATACGAGACTTAAACCCCGGTCAGGCCGCGGATCATTGAGTGTCTTTAGAACACCGCGAAAAAAATTCTCTAAGAGAAATCTGACGCCAGCTGGATTGGAGCTAAAAGCCTTCGGCAGAAAAAGATACGCTCTTCACCTCTCACAAGAAATAGTAATGCATGCAGAAATCAGAGCGAAAAGAAATACTGTTCTGTTTTACCAAATCTGAGAAAAGAATAGCTTACTCAAAAAATCAAAAGGCTACATAGACTGGTTCGATTTGAGAAGTTACGTGACATTAGGTTTAATAACTTTACTGAATCCGAGAGATACAGTTTTCATTATTCTAAAACGTTGAATCTGGCACGGTCTGAGTAAACATAAGCTTCCCTTCTAATGTTACATTACGACTAATGCCCGATTTATGTTGTAACATCTTTCAGGTGTGACACGCCGAAAATAAACAACGTGAGACCGTAATGTTATGTTTGAAAACTGTAAGGCTGCAACAGATACGTGTGTGCTTTTTTACGAAATGTGTTTATCCTTGGTGTAGCACATTCTGTGGGCGTCTTTACGTCGGGGCTGTACGTTTCTACCGCTGCAACAATGTAACCACACCCTTACCCCTTTCCCACTCCCGGCCATAGCTACAGTGAAGAAACGCTATCTCAGCTATTAATTGTTAGGCATTTGTAAGAAATTGCTCATCCATCCATCCATTTATTTATCCATCCATCCATCCGTCCGTCCTTCCGTCCATCCATCCATCCATTTATTTATCCATCCATCCATCCGTCTTCCGTCCATCCATCCATCCATTTATTTATCCATCCATCCATCCGTCCGTCCTTCCGTCCTTCCGTCCATCCATCCATCCATTTATTTATCTATCCATCCATCCGTCCGTCCTTCCGTCCATCCATCCATCCATCCATTCATCCACCCACCCACCCATCCATCGTCTCTCTCGTATTTCCTGATCAGCTTCGTAGTGCAGTGAAATCGTGCGAATCAGGGTTCGACGTTACACTAAGTACAGCACTGTTTCAGCTTACCTGTTGGGAATTTACCGTGAGAACCTAGGAAAAAAAAAAACATCACTGCCAGTATCCGCTGTACTCTTATCTAAGTAATCCTGTCTACCTGCTTATCTGTCTCCGTCTGTCTGTTTGGTCTGGTGACCTTTCCGAAACTCTAATCAAAGCTTTCTGTGTGTCTAAACTAGGCCAGCCGACGCCTATTCTTTACTTACTTCACAATTTTGCGTGCTACTCACAACATTTGTTTAAAATTACGTATTGTATAAGCATTCTTCAGTCACTCACGCTTCGTGCCTCACTCTCAGGACATGACAAATATGGGACTGCTGGTCCTGCCTTGCTGATTCGGAAAGGTGAATTTACCCGTGAAAACAGCGAAAACATCGAAAACATCATCATTATCAGTATTCGCTATATTCTGTCTTAGTAAGCCTGCCTGCCTGCCTGCCTGCCTGCCTGTCTGTCTGTCTGTCTGTCTGTCTGTCTGTCTGTCTGTCTGTCACGCCTGATACGCAAGACACCACCATACAGGGGTCAGATAGTTGAAAAGCTGAGTGCACATTAAAACATAATATTAAGGCTATTCACTGGCAATGAGCGGCAGACATTTTATTCTCAAAGTATAAATGGGCTCAAGGCTTATATAAAACTGCATGGACCCCCTTCCCCATTCCACCTCACCCTACAATTTCCAATCCTGGTTGAGCTTAAAAGTCACTATACTACAGTTATACCCCCATTCCTCCAGCCTCCATCTCCATATTATAAAATCTACAAATCCAATGTCTCCCTCATCCCCACCCCCGCCCACTCCCTTAAACAGTTGAACATCTCCGCCTATGTCTTGCAGCTAAGCTTGTACGACCTACCCCAACGAAAACAGATATCGACAGTGCGGCTAACAAAACCCATCAATCGCTCATTAACCTTCCAGATTTTTTGACGGTATCAGCCCCTGTGTTTTCATACCAAATATCAGTTTGGCCTCGAGGTCTGTTTGTGAACTGGCAAGTTTGTACAAATAATACCCCGAATCTTACAAGTTTGTGTTTGTGTTTCTTTTGACATTTCCACCTCAGGTGGCGGCCGTGTGTGAGCTGCTTGCTAGGGGGCGCCACTGTGGGCGCCAGCACTTGTTAATATCATTCAGAAATTGCTCAGTGGATCCATCCATCCATCCATCCATCCATCCATCCATCCATCGCCTCCTAAGCTCTGCGTCAATTCATAATTGTATAGTTCGTTTCTTCTCTCTGCCCAGGGTGCCAATTTATTAATGTCTGTCTGTCTGTCTGTCTGTCTGTCTGTCTGTCTGTCTGTCTGTCTGTCTGTCTGCTCGCTCAGATTTGCTATCTGATCTACACCTCGGGTTTAGGAAAGAAAGGAGAGGGAGGGGAGCATATCAGAGTTGAAAGTATAATGGTGGCACTAGTTTTCGGCACTAAGGTCCATACAGGATGGAAAAAAAAGAAAGAATTTTTTTGTTGTCTTTCACAAAAAAAAACAAAAACCACCAACGTAGCGACATTACAAATTGGCTTGTGAATCCAGTGTTGCTATTCGAGTGATCCTGCCTGTCATGTGAGACTCAAAAGAGACGAAAGGAAGCTGGATAGACGAAAATAAGATGACTACCAAAAAGCAGTGTCATTTCCACTATTGTTACGGTACTTATAGTCTCTTTTTCACGCAGCACCTCCTCAGTACCTTTACAAATTCTTTCTTATGATCCCCCTGTCGCTCTCATTCCATTGCTTGTCTTGTCCTGGATGTACAGTAGGATTTCCTTGTCCCTGTCAAACCGTCAAGTAAATGTAAATGTGAAGATGACAAATGTTTCGTAACTTTCGATGCATTTCTAGACAACTTAATCAGGATCGTCATTTACTGCTTTTTTCATCCTGCCTTCTTTTTCCTTCGTTTTCTCTCTCACCCTTTTATGAATTCATTATTCAACCCTGTCATTAGAAAATTCTTATGTAATGGTTTTATATATATATATGTATATGTGATAAATTTATATATAAACAGAATAGTGTACTTAAATGCATCCTATTATAGACGTCGTTATCCTCCCGTCTTTCTTCTTCCTTCCCTCCCTCCCTCCCTCCCTCCCTTCATTCATTCATTGTCTCTCGCCCTCTCTAACAGTTGCATGATGTCCTCACCCCCTACCTTCCAGAAAACGCAAACATGTGAGTGTGAAAACCGTTACGAGCGTAGCAGCTGCAGTGCTCAAGGCTGAAAAGTAGTGAGGTTCCGTGCACTTAATTTTTGCAAGACAGGCCGGAAAGGCTTTTGATAGTTCAGATAGTCGGAAGCTACAGAAACGAAGAGCAGAAAAAAAGAAATATCTGGAGAATGAAACTGCTAAATTTTGGAGCTGTGGGAAGCGACAGGTCACCAGTGCGCGAATATTCGGCTACGAGTCGGCGACGGTAAAGTCTCCACCGTCGAATGAGCGAATTACACAAAATTTGTTGGGTTTTGAAAATCCTCGCTGAGCGCTCTTTTTTTTTATGTAAAGTTTGTGCTACGAGCGTCTAGTTACACTTATTTACAAATGGCACAAACATTGCTGAAGTCTGACAATGTAGGCTATGCTATCTATGTCAGATAGACTTGATGGATCACTTATCAGTCACGGTCAACCAGACAGTGACAAACTAATAAATGGCAGAGAGTCAACAATTAATGAATCAGATTTCTAGTCTCACACGGTCCGTGACATCTTTACCCGCTTTAATAATTTCATCCGGTATTTTTTTTTCCATGAGCAGACACAAAGAATAACCAGGACTGTATCACAGTAATGGAGTGGGGGGAGCAGGTAAACATTCGCATGTCATCGTACAAACCAGTCTGACAAAATTAAACATAGACTCAGAAGTCCAATATGTCAACAGAATCTACATTTGGAAGTTCAGGTCAGTCGGTGCAGAAACACGACGGCCCTTTTATGAGGTTAAAACAACAACAACAACAACAACAACAACAACAACAACAACAACAACAACAACAACAATAACAACAACAACAACAGCAACAGCAGCAGCAGCAACAACGACAACAACAATGGGCTTATAGATGCAGAAGTCACAATCAGAGATTGTGTTGTGCCTAACCAGGTTTAGAAGTTCCTTCCTGTCTAAACCCACCCCCTTCGTTTCGTTTCTCACTCCCTCTCTCTCTCCTCTCTCCCCCCTCCCCCCCTCTTCTTCCTTAAAAAGAAATATATTGTTGTTTCCGAACCATAGTACACATTTGATAACAATTTGCTTCACATCTGATCCCAGCGCGGGTTTGATAAGTTAAAGCAAGTACTTAAGAAATAAAAAATCTGGATATCCTTTAGTTCGGGAAGGTAGGAAACCATTTACGGCTGGGTGACTAGAAGAAAGACGTTTCCTTCTCTCTCTTGTGTGTGATATGAATAATGCTGACATAGGCTCCAGATTTAAGCATAGACTTAACAGCACAAAGATAGAGGGACCACAGAGAGCTTCAGACCGCCTGCACTGATTGTTTGCAAACAGATTTGGAGCTTCTTAAGTATCATTTAGTGAGGTGTGATATTAATGATACAGCCGTGTGGTGCAGTGATAAAGATGGTTTATGTTATGTAATGTGAATCGTGTTATAGAACTGCAGTACATGGATGATGAAGAACGTTTCAAAAAGACTGCATTCATTGAGTGTTTGCCCATAGATTTTGAGTTTTTGTCATAGTGACGTAGGTATGAAGTGCAGGCGAGTGATTTGTTTATGTGATATTATGATATGGATCTACAGTGATTCGCGATTAGTTTAAATATAAACCTAAACAACAGGAAGAGAACGTAAGATTCATACAGGATAAACATGTGCACAGAATGTTTGTAAACACGTTTTGGAGTTTACCATTCATAAGTTAGCCTAGCATGATATTGGCAAGAGCCACAGAAATTGAGACACACGAGATTGTGTGATTTTGTAGATGTGCTGTATGTATATATAAAGGATTGCTCTAGGCAGAAGATAGGGCCACTTTCATGTAGATTTTATGCACCTTTTCTTTTTTTGTTAACGTGTCACTGCTTTTAACAACCAGCTCACCAGAGTTGATTAAATCGAAAGTAGGCCTAAGTATAGTTCTTCTCTTGTATGTGGACCTTCAGTGGAAGAGTGTCCAATAGTTTCGGATCCTTCCATTTGAACTTAAACATTCAAATAGTATTGTCCCCTCTTTCTTTGTGCATGAATGTTTGCAAACAAATTCTGGAGCTCTCATTCATGAACCGGACGTGGTTTCCCTTGCGTTACACATTACCACTTATATGCAATGCATGCTTGCAACTTTGATCAGGATGGTGTAAACCTGAAGCATATTTTGCAAAGCTGTATACTCTAACAGGTGGAGAAAGTGTTAAGATCGTTTACATTGATTGAAAGTTAACACATGTGTGGGCTTTCATCTGTGAACTCAGCATTTCACTTTTTCATTCACATTTCCGTCATGGTTTGTAATGCAGAGGTAAATATTTGCAACATTTTCATTAAGAAAGTTTCCAACAGTTTAGGCAATATTTTCCAGTGTTGGTATGTTATCTTTCAATTTCAATCACACTGGCTTAAAATTTATTATACATTTTGTTATTAGTTTTTGAGGCTTATGTTGTCACTATATCGTTTTGAAAATGTTTTCAGCTTTCTTGGCCATTTAACAATCCATGCATTGATATCCTATCATACGAAAGATCATCGTTATGTGTATGTGCGATTCCACTGTACTGAAAATAACGTCACAACAGTCATTCAGAGTGGTCCAGTTGGCTATTATTAGAATAAAACGTTGACCTACGGGGCGTTACCAATCAATCCTGTAAACATGGAGTTTTTGTTCCAAAAGTTACGAAATTATACTGTTATGTAAGCCAATTTCCCCGATCATACTAACCCCATATACTCTCACTGTGTGTGTGTGTTAGTGTGTGTGTGCGTGTGTGCGCGTGTGACATGTGACCTGTGTGTGTGTGTGTGTGTATGGTGTGTGTGTAGTGTGTGTGTGTGTGTGTGTGTGTGTGTGTGTGTGTGTGTGTGTGTGTGACC
>JAWQUT010000082.1:2105190-2130878 GCA_033807755.1 Ellobium chinense | reverse complement strand
GGGGGAGGGGGGGATGGAAAGAAATCTTTCAGAGCACATATATTCACTATAAATTACACATTTCACGCCTGAAACTGTAAACGAAACGGTAGACTGCCGCGTTCAGACAAATTTAATTAAAGTGGAAATAAACATTCCATCAGTGTCCATGTTAACTTGGAGATTGGCACATTCTTGACTGCAGTCAGCTCAGCCTGTCTTATCTCTACAACCCTCAATACGTAAGCACTATCTCATATTCCAAGCAAGAATTTGATCTATTATTATTATCATTTTTATTATTCGGAATATGGGGGAGGATCATTCGGTACACTTGGGAAATGAGAGGGTGAAATAGGACAAGACAACTTCGGTTGTTGGGTGACATTCCACTTCATGGAGAGAACCCTTATACCAGTCAGGGATAGGTGTGGAATTTTATTAGAAGAGAGAGAGAGAGAGAGAGAGAGAGAGAGAGAGAGTGTGTTCGTGGCGTTATTTATTATCTGTGTCATTTGTATATCGCTCAGTTTGCTATGTAATCATCTACACTTAGCCTATAAGCTTACTTCGTCTAACCTTGTGTTTGGGGTAGGCCTGGGGAGACTTGCTTTTTAGGCTCTTGAATTTGAGGGCGTAGCTACAGAGATTGACCATTCCGGATGATATTTCAATTTCTTGTCCCATGTAGAAAAGCGGCGAAAGAGTAAGAGGGATGTGCGTATTTTGTTATTATTATGGGCGGGGTATGCCTAGACACATTGGTTTTCCACTTGCTATACTCTCTAGCCTTAGCTTGGAATCTGAATTCGGACTAGTGGCCTTGCTATTCCATGAAGTTCAAGACTACGACTTAGATTCCACATCTGTGTTTTTTTTTTACTCGCTGCTTGATTAGATTCATGTCGTGGGGAACCGCTGAGTTAGGACCCGCAGTTACCGGTTACAGATCCGAATCCTGCCTTGACAAAGTACACCAATGGCTTGAGCAGTGTGTAATGCTGCCTTTCATTCATCGTAAAGTTCGGTAATGTTAGGTACTGATTTTCAAACTGTCTGATAAGTACTTGTCTTACATACATACTGTTCTAAACCATTCACCCAGTTTCTGTTATGCCTGACAAAATTATTGTTTTCATAAATCATTCAACACTTGAGACTGTCACTGACAGCACTGTTCCCGTGTTGCACGCGGGTATTAAAAGAATGATTCTCATTTCCTGTTTCTCCATGAAACCCGCTGTCTTGGTGGTATTAAAAGGTGTCAATTAGATTTTAGTGGCAACGCCAGACATTTTTGAATGTTTATTTGCGTAGAAGTAGGGATAGGGGGAGTCTCAAATGTTCATTGTCAGGAAGGAGTCTAGGGGAGCTGGGATGGGGGGGAGGGGGAGGCGAGGGGGGAGAGCGGTGAGAGTAGCTACATGTTGCTTGAAAACCTTACGTCTTGGGCTTCGTAATATGCTATAACAACAACAACAACAACAACAACAACAACAACAACAACAACAACCCAAAAATATAGGCCTTCCACGTTGATATTTGACGGTTTCTCAGATATGTGCAGACGCTTTGTGCTGCAAAAGCAAATTGACTTCCTGGGTGTGTTTGTTTTCTCTCTATCTGTATGTGTGTGAGAGAGAGAGAGAGAGAGAGAGAGAGAGAGAGAGAGAGAGAGAGGGGGACTGGGGAAGAAGGAAGGGGCCTTCCCCGGAAGTTGTTACCAATAAACAAACCAAGATGGCTACGAGTAACGCGGAAGTGTCATGCCGTACCGAGATATCGTCATCTTGCTTTGCATGTTAGTGTTCAATGTCCGCTTAGCAAAACCCGCGAGACTCTCCTGTCAAAGTGCTCTAGGATTAATGTTAATGAGCGGATTATGTAAGACAAGACTAACACCCCATTTTACAAATGGGCAGGCAGGCAACGCACCAGCGGTGGAAGAATACCTAGCGCACCGAAAGGCATCATAGACGAATGCATTAGACTCCGTGAAAAAGTTGGACGATTGGCGAATCGGGCGGACTGAAAAGATCGATCGGAGATTGTATTTCGTTGTTATACACATTCTTTTTTTTTGTTTAAAAAGGTAAATAAAATAAAGAGGACTAATGTGTATAGTTACCTTTCGTGCATATTTCTACGAATTTAAGTGAAAACCGTTACGTAGCTCTCAAGAAATCTGTGACACAAATTTGGCTGACGCATTTTATTAATATTGATAATCAATCCGATTGTAAGGGATTGTTTTTGTAAATAAATAAATAAATAGATAAATAAATAAATAAATAAGATTCCTTGGACAACATCAAGGGACCCTCTCTCATCCCTGACATATTATTCCTAACGCTACCTGACATCCTTTCCACATGCTCTCAACCCTAACCCAAACACACCTTGAGTGAATCACAGATTTTGTCAAGTGGATAATACAGGTAGTACACTTACAAACTGAGGTGTAAATATGGGATTATATTCTGTGTCACGAGTTGGTTGCTTCCATGTATGTAATGAAGAACTTATACACGGACGTGAGACCAGACTCATGTATTGTAAAGAGGAAACCGAACTTTTTTTTTTTGTTGAAGTTTTACTGCTTTTGTTTTTTATATAAAATTTCAAAACTTTGTTTTTGTTGTTGTATTTCTGAATTCATCAGAAGTTAGCATTATGCTTAGTGGTGTGGGATAGTGGGATAGCATAATCGTGCTTTAGGACATAAATTTTGATTAGGGATCTGTGACAGAACGACGGGCGGAAGCTACCAAACGATAAAAAACGTATACTTGACCTGTGACCGGCGTCTGTGCTGTGTTTATATCATGTTATGTAGGTCAGAAGCGCTGTATTTTCTTTCTTTATTGTGAGGTGTTTATGGTCAATTTGCCAGGCTAATTTCAGATCCAAAAGGCCAAGCTTTCATGCTTCCTTGGCAAGAAGGTTTAGAAGTTTATTTCGTCTTACCAAGTTAATTTAGAATTATTTACTCACTTTCTGTAGTGTTCAAGGTGTTTCTGAAGTTACAGAGATTCTCTGGATCAATTCTGGAGAACATCTTAAGAGCTGGCAGGGCCAATCGTGTTCCTGGCTTCAATGTAACATTCTTTCTTTCTTTCTTTCTTTCTTTCTTTCTTTCTTTCTTTCTTTCTTTCTTTCTTTATCTCTCCCTTTCGTTTTCTCTCTCTCTTTCTTTCTATCTTTCTTTCTTTCTTAATTCATTATTTATCTCTCCCTTTCGTTCTCTCTCTCTCTCTCTCTCTCTCTCTCTCTCTCTCTTTCTTTCTTTCTTTCTTTCTTTCTGTTGCTAACAGCCTCAAGGCATTCTGGCAGAAAATATTCTTTTTTTTGAGATTGTATATCTAGGCCTTGCAAAAGGAACGACTAGTGCTATGGAGAGGGTAGTTCAACCTGCCCCTCTCCATACCTGCTGCCACTGGTCACAAAGGTCAGCTACGAACAGCCAGGCATGTCTGGCGATATCAAGGGTCCTTATCTATTAATGCCCACACCCTTATGGTCTTAAAGCCCCTCTTCATTATGCAGTCAACTGCTGGACGCCTTGTAGTCTATTTTGCTATTTCTTTTTCCATTACTGACGGTTTCGCCGGTTACCATTTCGCTGTGCAAAAAACTATGCAATATTAAAGGTCCTTCTGAGGTATAAAAGGAGAAAATAGGCATCATGGGACAATTCGCTTAGCTGAATTCAAATCGCACTCTTCATATCAGAGCGCTGTTTCATTTCCAAATTTCACGAGTAAAGCATATTACACTACATAGAAACTTCACTGGTCTACTGTTCCTTAGAACGTTAAGGGAAAGAGAAAATTTGATTTAATAACGTGGAGTATCTATGTTCACAAAAAAAAAAGGGGGNAAGGGGGGGGGGGAATTTGTGCCATCAAAAACGCCGCGAAAACTTCACAAAAGACGTGTTGTTATTAGTATATATTTGTATTTACATGTGCCTTTTGGGTGTTTGGTGAGTTACTGGACCATTGTTTAGACGTGAAAATTCAGAGAAAGCCACAATAATATAGTGAATGGATTCAAAGAAAGCAGCAATAATTTGTAATGATTTCTCCCCATGATGCGGCTCTTGAACGCCACTGAGCTGCGCATAGCACCGCGCGCACGGGAGCTTATGGGTAAAATGCAAGACAAAAAAAACAACAAAACAAAACCAACGTCATTTTTTGCTTTGAATGTGGTTAAACTTTTGGAATGGGAAAGTTGCACCACCCCTTTTTAGAGATTTAAACATTAAATGTATTTACATGAATTTGATCTGGCTATTTAGTCATGACTGTTCCAAGAAAAGGGGAACTTCCTAGTCTATATAAAAAATATAAGCTTAAATTTGTGACATCGAGAATGGCGCGAAGGAGCCATAGAATAGAGTCAAAAATTCACAAAAGACCTGTTGTTATTTGTGGTTGTGCCTTTCGGGTGTTTGGCGAGTGACTGGACCACAGTAGAGACGTAAAAAATCACAGAAAGCAACAATAATTCAAATAATAAATTTAAAGAACACAGCAATAATTTGTAATGATATCTCCCTATGATGCGGCTGTTGAACGTAATTGAACTGCGCCCAGCACGGCTCGCACCGTAGCTTATGGGAAAGGCACAAGACAAAAATAAATCAACTATTTTTAGCTTGAATGTGGTTAAACTTTTAGAACGGGAATGCACCATCACTCTTCGATTAGAGATTTAAAATTTAATTTTATTTGCATGAATTTTATCTGGCACGTTGGTCACCATGGTTCCTTTCAAAAGAACAAAAAAAGGGGGGTAAACTTACTAGTTTGAAATAAGAAGGTTATAGACCTGTAATGGGATTGGAATTGTTTTTCCTCTATGGACTATATTAACATTTTGAGCTGCCCTCTGAACCCAAAGTTTTAGCTTTCACCCAGACCCATACCAGATGTAAGCTCATTATGTGGCCCAAATTTTAAGAGTGACCCAACCCTAGCAAGCGCACTGAAATTTTAAGCTTGGTTGCTATTTGTGAACAGACCCTACCCTTTTCACTGGTCAACGCCAAACCCCTCATCTTCCGCCTGAGCACACCCTTGACATGGCAGTTCCGGTCCAGGGCTAATTAGTGGATGGCAAAATAAAGTAAAATGAACAGTTTCACATTAAATCAAAATTTGCCCCCTGGAGCCCTTATCACTGGAAGGAGGGCATGCCAAAAGAGGGAAAAGGGTAGATGAAATACAGTATAACCTCTAAGTGGTAGGATCCAATACCCCAATAGTGGTAGGACCCAGTAGTGGTAGGCCCCAATAGTGGTAGGACCCAATAGTCAAAGTACAATTACAGGCCTGTAACCAGATGGTAACTCCGTCCGAGTCGAGGAAATGTCCACGGTCATTTGTAGACGAGGTTAGCCTTCAGACGGTAATGATCGGATGGCGCAGTTTTAAGTTTCTTTGCTTAACCCTTGTATGCGTAATCATCGGAAAAACTATGCCCTCACTTCATGTTTATGTACAAGTGTCTGTATTGTCATTGCATTCTACTACTATTGATATACATGTACTTGTGAAGAGGTTTGTTTTGTCTTCCTCTAAATTGAGAGGACCCTATCTGTCACGGAAGCGTTGTGTCTATATATCAGTTCAAGCTTGAGACAAAGATTCCACCAAAAAAATCGGATGCCCGGTATTACAATCAATAATATTAAAGGTCCAAGCATGAAGTCTCTCTGTCTCATTCTTTCTCTCTCTCCACATTGCATCATAACAAGGACAATTTCTTTTTCTAAATCAGAAACTAACAATATTCAAAGTTCTTTAATATGGACGTAAGTCTAATATTAATTTATCATTCCACTGCAAAGCTTGAAGATATTGTCTCGAAAACATGACTATAGTCGTTGTGATGACAAAAATAATGTCATCTTCGAAGTGATGGTTGCATAGCGTCTCTCAACTACCGTGCAAGCTGGCATCAGTGCTTTACCAGAGAATGGGCAGAATTACCTGGCAGCAGTTACTGCGGTAGAATTGGACACGGTGGAATGGGAACTGGCACCTTTCGTGTCCAGTCCTGTTTCATCGGCCTGCGGTAAATCCTCGTAATCGCACTGACAACGAGGATAGACTTACGGCGTTTGACAATCCTGACCGACCCCGACGTGTTTTGTTTCTCGCACGCAAGACCTTACTATTACGGGGCGGTAACTCTCTTCAAAAGAAACCATGTCCACATTTGGCAGGTAAACAGTGAATCTATTGTTGATGCACGCAGAGCGTGGACTAAATGCTCGTACAAGTGTGAAAATATTTGGGTGGAATTGTAATTTGGGAAGAATGTGGACTTCAGTGACCAGACAAGGGCTCAGCGCTGACTACTACTGCGCACCTGTCAACATAGGAACTGTACTGTGGAGTGGGAAACTCTACTCTAGGCTATTATGGCTATAGACAAGTCGTCTTTTTGTCAGGAGTGTCGTTTCCGCTTAATAGCAATTTCTCGAGAGCATGAAGAACATTGCGATTAGTTGGAGTTGCGTTAGTCCAGGGACTTTATATAGAAATACAGTATGTAACCTATATTTTGTTATATTCTTGTCTGAAAAATGCTCCGACAGAGCAGAGTCGATAGTGCTGAACTTTGTGTAGAAGTAGCCCAGTAAAGAAATGCTTCAATCGTTTATTCTCGAGTACCAAATATAGCAGTAGTATGCCCGTGCTATCAGTTTCATTGTGAAAGATGACAATGAGGCCTTAATAATTTTGGTTAAGCACCTAGAGGAAATGTTGCACTTAGTTTAAGTCACTTGAAATAGTATATAAGACACGAATTAATATGTATAAATCTATTTTCCCTATATTAAGGCTGATACTCTGAAAGCGCAAATAATGATTCCAGATGAACTCTTTCCTCTCCCCTCCCCTTCCATTTTCCCCTAACTCCCGAACTCCCCCTTTTAACATCTTCTAAAATCTCGCCATAGAACCCGTACAAATATAAAGTTTTCTTTTACCAATAGGGCCTAAAGAAATCATTATAGATGAAGAAACAGTGAAAAAAAAAGAGGAAACATGCTCTTTCAAATTGTGTTTGGGCTTTAGATTCTCAAAGTGTTTGCTTTGCGGAAAAGATTTATAATCGTCCAAGACGGAATGTCACACTTGAAAGCAATTATCGCCAGGCGAGATTGGACCCCAAGATTTTTACGACCAGTGCCGCCTCCCTCGCCCCCATCCAAATCTCACAATGTGCAGGAAGGCCTGTCATTTTATTTAAGAGTGAGATGTCGGTTTGGAGAATAATGTATATCCAGCATCACTTTAATTTCAAAGTTTTTTCTTTCCTTTATTGTATAAAAGGCAGATTTAATGTGCTGAATACTTCTACACTGTAGCACAATTTAAAATGTATCAAACTAAAGCATTTGAGACTCTCCACATTTCCTAATACATTCTTGAGAAAGGAATTCACAAAAACACTTCTTTAGGCAAAGACATTATGCAGTGCTAATTCATCTGTGACCCTGTGAAGGAATGCATAATATATCACTTATGTTGAAATGCTACAGCGCACATCATGCATGCTTATATCCAGTTTGCTGTGTAGGCAAGTGCACACAAACGATCAGATGAAAATACGGAAAACTGCAGCGCGCACAAGTCTGTGTTTAAGGACTCGGAGTCTCAGTACTGTGTGAGATTTTATCTACTCTGTCAGTTTGTGTAAGACTTGCACTGGGGTGAGAATTACGTTCGCTCATTTAGACTATTTAAAGGCAGTTCGAGTGGAAATTCGATAACATTTTTATACTGTGCTTGCTTGAATGTTGTCGCCAAGCAGAACTGTGCCCACAAGAATATTTTTTTCCATTTTCCATTTGTTCTTCTGATAACGCAGGCAACGGACATTATAGAATGTGGTCCTTTGGATGTTATCTTAATTTGATTATGTGTGCAGGAATGGATATTCATGCAACATAGCAAAACGGAGTCTACGAAAGTTTGTAAGGGTTCTGTATGGACTTGATACTAGACAACTTTCATTCAAGGTTCAGATTATATCTTACGGACGATTTTAGACAAGGCAGGTATGCGTATGAGTATCATTAAACTTTGCTTTCAAAAACTGAACATGAAAAGTGTTTGGTCAAAACAGTGAAGTATTTTAATAATTCAAGCTGTCCTTTCGCAAGAAATCCACGTGCTTCTCGTCTCAGAATGCGCCTCTTACCTCGTATTACCTCGATAATAAGTTTGCCTTGTGCCGCAAAAAACTTCACTGATTAGTGAGGGCTACTTATACTTATCATTGGAGCAGTCTTACTGTCGAGGGCCAAACAACAGCGTAATAACAAGCCCATGTTTACAAGAACTGACGTTTTAATAGCAAGGTAAACTTTTAATTAAGCTTCATAGTATCTTATTCGCATGGGCGGACGAATATGTGCTATGTGAGAGGGGACACAATTGCCTACACTACAAACACCGTCTGGTAGGTAGCTTAGTAGAGCATTAATTAATCAGAACATACATGACGTGCACAGGTGAACTCACAATGTGTTACAGCCCGGTATGTTACATGGGCGGCGACATCTGAGAGAAAATTTAGGGTGCAGGTGACAGCGCCCTATAACAAGTCGGATCTGTTCCAAATTTCGTGTGACTCCAAACCACTTCCCGACCCTCAGGAAGCGTTTTCGACGCCCATGAAATTGATATATTATTATGTGTGAGAAGGGGAAAAACCACGAGGCAGGGCTGTGTACGTGTAAATACATGCTGGTTCTCGCGACCAAATGCATCATTCTCCATCAAGTGGATTCTGTCGCGTTTTGCCTCGAAACACCTTCTACTGGCATCACATTCATGTGACTATGCAAGTATACAGGATAAGAATCAGAGTGACCGAAGTCGCGTTTTGACTGGAAGTCCAGCATTTTTATGCTAGTGTCTGGATTTATGCACATATAAATGACAAGGACAATTAGAAAAGAGAACGGGGGAAAGAGGCTATAAATAATGGAACAATGATTCATACTTCACTAAATGATATTTAAGATAGGTCTAGACTGTATAATTTGACAGTGAAGTACGATGTTATGTGTGGGTTGGATTTCACTTTCCTAAGACTTTAAATTCTGGCCTAGTTGTTACCCTGCAAATCCTAATGCATCATCGTGATATTTTGTTTGGTGGTATTTTTGTAATTATCGCAATAGGTTCAGGTGACAAGGAGATGTAATGAACAGAATAATGCTGAAGAGGATGTGATGCGTTGAAATTCTTCAGGCTTTTTATGTTTGGCGTCGGATTGCGAATTGTATGTACGCGAATTGGAGTTCATATTCTTCATATTCAGTATTCATGTTGTTGACTAATGAAATACCTGGGCTAGTTTGTTAACCTATAGACCTTCATGCATACTCGTGATATATACGAGGAAACTGGAGTAGCCTTTGTAATTAATTCACAACAGGTGACAAGCGAACAAGATGATGCTGAAGAGGATGTCATGCGGTAAAATTCATCATGATTCTGCGCTAAATATATCCCCCGTCTCTTTACATTATTCATTTATTGGCTAGAGTTGCTAGTCGGTGTTAATCGCTCAGGGCCCATAAATTAAAGACACCTGTGTAGCAGCGTGGCCGAGTGGTTGCGACGTCGGACTCCCGATCTAAAGGTCGTGGGTTCGATTACCGATCACGGTCATGTTGTAAGTGCCTTGGTAAAGCATTTTATTCATATTTTCCTCAGTCCATCCGTCTATAAAATGGGTACCTGGCTATAGGCAGTGGAAGATATTGAATGCCAGTGATCAGCGGTAATAAATGGCAACGGCACTGTATGCTCCCCAGGGAGTCGAGAAAGTCCTGGTGTGATCAGGCCTGCTGGGGTAATAATAGTGTGAAGTCGCGTGAGCTGGCATTAGCCTGGATACAAGACTTACGAACCGTTTAATTATTACTATTACCTAGTTTCACAGAGATACCACAGACTCAAAAACCTACAGACATAGATATGCTACCATCAAACAGTATTATAACCTCTTTGTCTACAAAGGCACGAATTCCTATAATGAACATCACTGACACACACCCATTACATCTCCAAGTGAACCGCTTTAGTTTTCTCCGGAGGAAGCCGTGCTTGTAGACTCTACGAGCAACTCATTGCGTTTTAAGAGTATGGGTCTGAGACTCTCCAATAATGGGGGAAATGATTGTTAGTGTTCCGTAGATTTTTAGTTCTGTGGGGCCTACCTCTAAATTGACAGAGCATCCGCCAGAGATTTGGTAGATAAGATAATATGGGAAAAGGATGCAGTTAATTCAAATGTTAATTTAATCACATTTTTTCTACTCAATTTCCGCTTTTACTTTCACATCATTTCCCCTTCCTTACATCATGAAGTCATCTAAAAATTGTTAGAAGAACCATATTCATAAATAAGATATGTGGCTGCAGGATAGATTGATAAAAATCGTGCATGTTTCCATTAATGACGGGGCATTGTGTACTAGTGTCATGGAGGACACAGTGGTCGGGAGGATATGTAGTAAGCATTCCTATTGTCATAAATTTGAATGTAAATCTGAGGGAGGATTCGTAAAATTTTAGAGGGGTTTTAGATTTTTCTCAAGTAATGCAAGCTTTGAAGTGCAAAAAAAAAANGGGGGGGGGGAGGAGATGGGCGCGCATCCAAGGAATCTTGAAATTTAAGAGGCGAAATCGCGCGATCGCAAGAAAATACTACTGTAAAGAGACAAATTCCTTGAGCTATGTATTAGGGTCTGTAAAACGTTTTCCTCTCATTTTGACAAAGGGTGCATGTTTTAATATAATAGCTATACCAAGAATGCATTTGTAGATAGAAAACTCGGAGAGCGAGGAAGCAGAACAGAGGAAAATACCCCCGTCTAGCAAGTGCTTTGACCTTATGTCTTACTGACTCTCCGAAGGAGCTAGTTAGTACTTGGATCATGACTCCAAAGTGTCTTTCTGTTGCCTCGAGAGGGATTCGAACTGCAACTCCCCGTTTTTAATTTAAAAAAAATAATGTCATTTTTTTATGGACCAGCAGACTCCTCTGACAGCTCCCTGTCACGCAACGGGTCTTCATGTCTTCACAAGTTGTTGAACAGGATGTTGAGTAGAAACAGAATTGCCAACCAAAAATGAATATTTTGTATATAACTTACGACCTTTTTCGCGCAGCATGACCAACCAGGTCATGACAGTGACAATATCAAGAGGGATGTACACAAGTAAGTAGGGAAAAAATGCGTCTGCCGTGTTTGCCTTCAAAACCACTGCGACGTGCACTTTTTGGTGTCTGTTTAGCCATACAGGATGTCAAGCTTTGTACAAAGCTGTAGGCAAAGATACAGTAAGGCGGTGACGAGGCAACAACTACAGCGAGGAGAAGAGGAGGGATTAGCCCCTCACAATACCAGGGTATCCACTATCTACATTTAGATATAACACCCACCTCTTTCTAATGGACCCTTGATGACCTTTGCGTGGAATGTTGAAAGTTGACTGTGAAGTGCTGCTGAATTGCCAGTTGTTAACTGTTTAGGCGTAGACTGCACCATCATTATTTTGCTGGGTATTGTGCATTGTAATATGGCTTTTTTATTTTCACCGCATGACAAGAGGGCTTCGGAGTGTCGTCGTTTGTGTTCAGATTTCCAGTTTTTGTCTGGAATAGCAATCATTTGTGGTATAATGCAAACAATTCATAGTGATATTGCAAGCAAATGCAAAGAAGAATGCAGTTTGTATTGTCGGTGAATTTGTTATATAAGTGTTCTTCAAAAGCAGAGAGGATTGCGGTGCGTTGATTTTAGTATGTATTTCTAAGCAAATCGTGACATAATCATGTAGTCTGGTCTAGTTTCTGGAAGCAAATAATTGTGTGCCGGTTGGAGTTCACCTTCTCAAGACGCTTATTTGTGTAATTCACTATTTACATGTGTACTGTGGATGTGAAAAGGGGGTGGGGGTGGGGNGGGGGGGGAGAGACGTGCATACATGCGAACCACTTGACAGAACTTAACAATCTGAAATCCATATCGAGTATCTAGTAGTTGGAGAGAAACCAAAAACAGGATTCAACTCAATGTGTATTGTATCCCCGCTGTGGCCAGTTCCAACGTATACAAAGAACATGTGCATAATACGAACATATATAAATTAGAGAACACTTCAAAAGACACGGTGCACTTTTATCCAATAGCTCCTACTCTGCTCTGTCAAGTTCTTTACCATGGAGGAATGCATGGCAACGCCTAACATTACAGCGTTTCTGTTGTTACCACCACTAAGAAAGCTATGTTCTGCCTGCTCTTATATACGTTTGTTTGTTTCTTTAGTTCTCTGTTTGTTTGTAAACAAATTCATTTAGATTTTTCTTTCCGATTTGCCTGAAACGCCATGGATGAGCTGAGCTTGGTAGGAATAGGAAATGTTTAATTATAAGGACGTGTCAAGGCAAATGGACGTATCTCACAAATTAGCCTGTGAAGTTGAGTTTGAGGTTTTACGATTACTTAAAGAGGGACCGTACAGCTTGGTGGGAAGGCTAGGCCAGATTTAAAGTAAAAAGTTTCATCTACCTGTCGCACATACTCTTATAGATGTCTCCCAAATTTCTCTCTTTTGTATGCTCTAATTCATGATAAGGTAAATCCATGTTCTCTTTGAATATTTTTATCTCCTTTAAGAGCTTCACTTTAATTGGTCCTGGTTTACTTCGTTGAAACATTTACAGAGCTGGGGGACTTTTCAATTTTGCGTTTATTAAAACAACGAAGCTCTTATCGTAAACATGAAAAGCGACATCTCGTTGAAGTACGCTGCACTTTATCAGAGAAAAGCACCGTAAAGCCGAGCGATCTACAGCGTGTATTGGAAACTTAATAAGGAAGCTTTGGGGTAATACTGTTTTTGTGCAGTTTACATATTATATCGACCGTAGAGCAGAAGAGAAAGGGTTTGTAGTCTACGTTAAATTGCATTTGAACACTCGTGCTATGGAACACTCAGGACGTTCTAAACTGTGTCATATTAAGCATGCCGTAGAAGTTTTCTCTTTTATTGGCAAGGATCTGATTTTGACTAAATGTCGAAATGGCTCTTTGCCAGGGGCTAATTTTCGAGAGCCCAGCATGACGGTTTTCTCGTGTGTGTATAAATGCAGAGTCTAAAGTAATCTAGAGTGACGTTACAAACGTCAAAAACAAACCAGACTGACAACCTACTTCCTACTATTCAAAGATGTTGTAATGTTTTTAGTAATATATTTATGGTACTAATAGAACAGCATATATACTATAATCGATAATGTTCAAATAATGAGAGGTAGCAACTAGAAATACCCGCGGGTTATTTGAGACACTCACATTCAGTGGCTGATAGTATTCTCATTTCCGATCAAGATTGGGTCAACATGGCTCCTTGATTGGTACAATATGTAGAAATCTCTTTTACTCCCTTCTTTAATATGGTTAGGGAATGCTACACCCTGTTAACACACCGAACGGAAGGATTTTTGAAAATGAAGGATAGTAAATGAACTGAAGCTGTTTCATGATTTTGATAATAATATGATTAATATGGCATGTCTTCAGTAGTCTTCACACACTGCCTGTTGGTCATGCGACTTCAAATTATTACTGTTGTTACCCAAGCAGATCAGATTACTCAGTAACTTCTTAGATTTCTGGACTGCATGTACAATGTGGCTGTCATTTTGCAAGTGCTTTTCGCCAGCGTTGCACAACTGCTTTTACTGCCTACAATCCGTTTTACAGAGGACGATCTGAGGAATGTGTGAATGAGTTCTCTTTTCTTGAGGCATTCTCTACATGACTGTTGTGGAAATTGAACCCACGATCTTTCATTTCTGAAGCCACCGTCTTGACTATGTGGTTCGCTGCTCGCGTTTGAAACATCTCGGGCTGCTCTTTTCAACGTGCAAAAGTACCTTCATACAAAATAAACTAATTACTTTGCTATAGTTTTAAGCATTACTGCACTCACTCACAATTAATTGTATTTTACGGCTAGACGCGGCCTATCATTAAATCTATACCGTGTGTCGCGTTTCGTCCAAAAGTCTTCCATCAAAGTGAAGCTAGAACTCATATGATTTAATCTGGAGGGAATAGACTGTCTGGTACACAGTCATACATTAACATACCTATACATGTTTACTCTGAATATACAACAGCATTCCTTGTGTCACCAGGTTGAAGAAATGTTTATTTATGAATAACTGTAAAAGACCAGGTAGACTCGAGATTACATTATCAGTCCTTCTGACCTATTAGATTCCTACCCAGATAACAACAGTATGTGGGTTCAGGGGCGGCCTCTATGTCTCATAGGCTTAGGGTGGACGTGATTCACATAATATTTATGTCTAGATTTAAATTTGTCGCTGTGTTTCAGTTACCGTGGAAGAACATTTATTGTCGAAACATAAGAGTATAAATTATTAGATCTTGGAAATAGAATAAGTTGTGCATATTGTAGTATTTTATTGGCCAGGCTTCGTTTGAAAGGTAAAAATTGAAGTGTTGTATTCTATGCATGTTTTTCTCTCCTCACTGCGTTCACGTCTGGTGATTTATTGTATTGGATTTAAGCAGCCAGATTCATCCAGTTTGATACTCCCCTCTTACTCCTACTGGAATCTAATTGCACATCATTGCCTTTAATTGCACATGCGACCATCAGGCGTGCGACCTAAATTTTGTCAACTGTGGAAACCTTTGGACTGTACGCGCTGGAAATCAGGGACCAGGCATAATACTATGAACAAAAGTGAAACAAGCCTGCAGCATTATTATATTATATGATCTATCGGGATATGGGCCTATATACGTACAGCTGAAGTTTGAAAGTGTGTCACTTGACTGGGTCGGTGGGTTAATAGAATATAGCCTATATACATGAGACGTCAGTCCCGCCATAATTCATAGTTTATTAATTTGCATTCATAATTTTGCAAGTCAAATTTATGACGTGCCGCCACTGTAGCCTTTTGAAGTGTATATTATTATGAAAATTAATGTGGCTGACTAGATCTGGGTCGTATGTAAGGAAATAACCTTGATGACGCCATCCCGGCTTTGTGTTGGCTTATGTTGTTAAGTTATTTAAGACAGAGATCTTGCTTGGCATTTCACGTCTGTCCTGGTGAAAGACAGTGTGTTTTTAGAACGCTCGCAGGTTTTTTAGCGTTAAGCTCTGTCTGAGTGTAAATGTATAATGTTTTTAATGAGATGTGCTTTTTGTATGCCTTCGAGAATTAATGTCAGCGATGTTTCATTCATCGTATGATAAGTGTGGCTCACAAAACGTCATCTTATTTTAGTTTGGTCGTCGTTTATTTTCTTGCACGAATTTTGTAGGATGTAACATTCTGAGCTGAAGGCTTGTGCACTAGTGTATTATTAGACAGCTTTTATTTTGATGTTCAGATCTTTTACGGACGGTTATAGCAGAGGAGGGCATGCGCAATTATTATGGCATTCTTGAGGATATTGCATAAGGATCTGGTGTGAATTTCACAGTCTAGTTCATAGCATGAAATATGATTGTTGCACCAGGAAATACCAAATGTGCAGGCCTGCCTCTGCCATTAGTGTCCTTAAGAGATTCGGACTTTAAAATAAAAGCTCTCTATTATCACCAGGAGATTGAATGAATTGAAATCGGTTCTTTAAAAACATGTCCATTTAACTTAAAATTGTCTATAAAAGGTCTACTCGGCAAGGAGTAGTTTTACAGGAAGAAAGTCATACCAGTATCTGTGATCGTGCTCCTGTTATTGCGGTGTGTAGTGACAAGGCTGTTTGTGAAGATAACGGTTACATTGATAAACAGTGTAGGAAATGGGAAGTGAATCTTTCATCTTTGCTTTTGTTGAGGTTACATTCGAAATGCTTGATACAGCCAAGTAACCGGAAGCCCTTTGAATTTCATTCTTAATACTACACCACCGAGGGGATTCGTTTCAGACTGTATGTGTTGAGGAATGTGTTACATTTCTGTTTTTCGTCACTAAGTGCGAACGAGAATACTATCCGTTTTAAACTTTCCACGACAGAGTGAAGTGTTAAATCAGATTCATGATCGCAAGCAGATATCAGGACTTCTTAGCCTGACAGCTTATGTGGGCGCGATGTCGTTTCCTGGTACACATTGATTGCTTATTTTGGGTTTCCTTTTTTTTCAGTACAACAGTACAAGGTAAACTAGCCTGAAATTGTACTTTTCAATGCAGACACCTGACATGTAATTAGTACAGTATAATCAGTTTTCAGTCGCTGTGTTTGAAGTGGATAGTTGCTTGAAAGGTTTTTAGTCTGTGGTCAATAAATATGACTTGTCTCTCGTCTGTAAAAAAAAAAATCATATCTCAGGTTGATATGAGAAGCTTAGCCAGTCATGAATTGCGTTTTCCCCCTACAGTTTGGATTTCATTCAGAATACGACACCACGATGACGAATTCAGTGTGTTGTTTATTTCAAATGTCTACAGTATCCAGATGCGAATCATTTCCTGCGTGCTCTGTTATGGGATTATATTTGTATGCGAAAGAAGGAATGTGTTATTCAGGATTTCCTTCAGGAACATGATTTCAGCAGTATATCAGCGTGTAAATCATCAGTGTTCTTCAAATTTCGTTGAAGTTTGGTACAGTCAGGAATGTGATTTTCGAGATGTAGAGCAAATTTCAGGAGGATGATTTCGGGCGCATTACGAGTTACGGAACATTTGAACAAGATTTAGATTGACCCAGGATTAGATTTGCATGAATTCCTGCATTTTATTGTTATTGTTTTATTACTTCAGCAGTTGAAAACATCCAGGCTACGACTATTTTATTTCCAGTAATTTCAGTCACAGTTATGCATGATACAGTATGTCATGAGAGCATTATGAATGATAGAAATTTAAAACAAAACGAAAAAAAGGGGGGTGAGGGCCTGAGAGGGATACATCGGGCAGTAGATTGTGTTCATTTATCTCAGCTGTTATCCGGAAATTAACATGGTGAAGTACATATCACACATTAGACAGATAAGAGAGCTTTTATTTCGAAGTTTGGATCACTTACGGACTGTTATGGCAGAGGTTGACACGCACAAATGGTATCTCTTGGTGTTACGATTTTAATTTTACTTTATAAAGTATAATCAGATGTAAATTTTGTATCTATTTTCGGGACGTGCAATATGATCACAGTACCAGTAAATACCACAGGCGTATGCTTACCTCTGCCAAAACGGTCCGATGTGAGCCGAACTTGAAAATAAAGCTTTCTGCTGTTTTGTTTATGTCGTAGGATCCCTCCTCGGGTCGGAAATAATGTTCATTTTGATGATCTCTAGGAATTAAAAATCCACTGTGACACAATTCATCATTATGAGGAGTATACGACTCATTCGGAGCTATCTAGAAACGTTATGACGGATACTTCGGGCAGTGTGAAATGGTTCCAGTCCTCAGTTTTGACATTCTCATGTAATAATGGATTATACCTGACATACGCCTGATCACCGAGCGTGGCACCAGCTAGTCATTCCCAGATGTATTTTGCCGTGGTTGCAAAGTCTGGCAGCCAGGAGCAGGCCGGTCAAGAGAAGAAGGTCATTACCAACGGTCAGGATGAGACGAAAGAGAAAAAGGTACTAGTGTAACCGGGTGGAAAGGCAATACAGTATAGTATTCTTTCTCTTATATTTAAGGGGAAGGAAGATGAGCTTAGTCTGATAATTTTTCGGATGTTACATATTATCTTAAGGAAGTGTGTCACCAGGAATTTTACCAAATTTTAATTACTGTGAATGATCAATTTTGAGAAGAAGGGCCGAAAAAAATCTACACTAGAAAATTTCTGTCCCTGCCGGGGATCGAACTAGGGTCTCTCAGCTTGCAAGTCTGAACGTGTTACCACTACACTACAGGGACGCTAACTTCACAGCAATTTAATCCTTAAATACCTACTGCCTGAATCGGTCCCTACCTCCACGTGCGAACCTAGTGTTCACCCGTGACCCTAACACACTTCCCGACTGCTCACTAGAAAGCTCTTGTTTTTCAAGCTCGGATCTCTTATGAGTCATTATGCAGAGACGGACATGTGCAAATGAGATTTCTTGGTGTTAACGATCATTCGTCACTGTGCTATATAAGAGTAGGTCTAAGTTAGTCTTGTAGCACTTTTGAACAAGGGTACGATCATGTCTATGTGATTATGACCCATGTTCCCATGTTTAAAACTGCAGTAAACCCCCCCCCCCCCNNNAAACCGCGTTCTTTCAGGAGTGTGAAAAACAGGCTTAAGGCATTTCCGCAGTACAGTGACTAGTAAACCACTGCTAGTTAATAACGTGAAATGCAATAATTAGACATATGCCTACCTAAACAATGCCTAAGATATCTGAACTTGAAAATCAAAGCTCGTTATTTATCATGTCGTATGTTGTATTAGATATTATATGAGTGAATGTATAGATGTCCATAACGGAAGTACACATCGTCCACATAGACTTATATAATTTGTATGTCCACAGAGTGTGAGACATGTATTTCGTTTAGGTATAGACTAGTAGAAGAGAACGCAATAGCCGATGGATTTTATCATCATCGTTATCACCATAATCATCATCATTGTATCACCACAGTGATTGTCGTTATGACCACTGTCATCATCATCTTTGTTGTCGTCGTCGCAGTTGTCACAGTAGGGGCATCGATCACTGCAGTCGCAAGGGTCATCTATGACATCGTCGTCATATTGATAATTGGGTATTTGTGTCTGACATCGTCATCTCTTCCTTGTCGTTAGTCTTTACGTCATCTTTGTACTCAAAACATTCTCTGCTGCTTGTTTAGCCGTAAAACTTCTGCTGACAATGACAAGTTTGGCGCACACTTAAACTTAAATGCGCCATATATCACACTAAACAACCTTAGATTTAAAGATAAAGATAAAAATCCACAGTTATTTGCTCCCGTAACGAATTCTCTCATCATTCATGTTATATACATACACAACAGCACACACAATACATATAATACTGCTGCTCACATATCATTTTAAAAAATCCATACAAAGTCATTGTTAGTTCCCGTCATACAGCGCCCTGATCATAACCACCCACCGCCCCCCCCCNCCCCAAAGCTGCTTCCGATAGGAACAACAACAACAACAACAACAACAACAACAACAACAACAACAACAACAACAACAACACCAGCAACAAATCCCCGCATGTCTATCACCTCACATCTGTTGCGGTGAGCAACCCAGGCTAAAGCAAAGGAAGTTCTGATTTTAAAAAGTTGAACATGTCTGTCCCGCTAGTTCCTGCTGCAAATAAATATGGGTGGAACCCTACCTTTAATTAAGCAGTACTGTCTGTTATAAGACCAGTCGTATATCACCATCGGCTGAACCCGGATATTTACTTGCCTATTATCGAACATTACGTAATTAGTGACCGCATTACCCTTGCACACTTGATAATCGTTCCGAAACACTTAGCTGACCCGCGTAATTGCAGTTTCCGCTTAATCGCATGTTTTTCTTCAGAAAACGGGGTTTTATGAGAGTCGAGAACAAACAGCGCCGGGCAGTCGAAATCTCCGCTTAATTGAGACGTCCATAAGCTCGAGTGGATTTGCGATTAACTGTTGTCGACCCTAATCTTAGAGTACATAATGAGTGGCCTTCTCTTTTGTGTACCTTTGAAGATAGTGGATATCATCCAACGATCTTATCACAGTCTGAACTGTCATCTCTTTATTTTATCCCACCCTGATTACAGAGCACTTGGACTACGAGATAAATAGTGGCTGTGTCCAACACGCCATGTTAAAACAGGGGTTCCTAACCTGGTGTGCGTATACCCTTAGAGGTGCACCATGCTAATTCCTCCNGGGGAGGGGATTTGCGGAGATTCAAGATTCAAGAATTTTTATTAGCTCATGACAACATGACATTTGAGCATCCAAAAACTATTACAAATTACTAAACAACAGAAAAAAAAACAACAACAGGATAACCAAATAACAATGACAATGACGGATGTAAATTAACAAAACAAAACTAATCCCCTGAGAGCACTGCTTTTTAAATATATTAAGCCAAAAATTGAAATAAATTGATACTATCTAAAGGTCTTCAGTATGATGGTTATTAGCCTACTGACTCTTACGCTGTCAAACACAGCGAGCTACTAACTGATCTTAACTTAAGTGACTTTAAGACAAGCTGCGTGAGACAACGCATCATGTGTACGCTGAGCAAGAAAGGTTTAGAACCCTTGCATTAAAGCATGAAGGCATGAGGAGTGTCTGGACCAGAGGGAGATAAAAATTCGCGAACCTCCACGCACAAAAGGAGCTTTGAAAATCTGATTGCCAGAGTTTTCCGGGTCAAAATGCCATAAACTGTCAGATGATTCCGAATAAGTAATTGTTCCGGTTGGGTTTTACTGAAACTGCTCTTGTAAATGATGATGTGGTGGGAAGGGTTTTGTGGAGTTGATGCAGTTGTGGTGGAGGTTGAAAGATGTAGAAAGGTGATCGAGAAGGAGGGATGGAGAAGGAGAGGAAATGTAATTTTTGTTTTTTTTGTTTATTTTGCTAATTTGAAATGAAACCTGTCTCCCCAACAAGGCTGCAGTCTTTCCACAGAGTAAGGGGAGGGGACAAGGTGTTTAGATATTATGTCACTGTACACGCCCACATCATTTTCTCGAGGGACTGCAGTACCATTCCCAACTCCTAACACCAGCGTTTTTCAAATAGAGTACATAATTATACAATAATTATCATTTGTTTTCTTTGTCTCGACGTTTTTATGTCCATTGTCTTCAGCCTCAAAGATCATAATAATAATTGTCCTTCAGAGTCTCCTGCAATGCAAGCACGGACGGGAAAGGGGAGAGGAAAAGGGGAGGGGGGTGTTGGAGTGGGGTTTCAACCCTGACTTCAGAAGTGCAAATTCAGATTTTAACGATACCTTTAGATTAAAATTTCATCTCTTTTTGTTTCTTTTTTTTTTATCTGAAAGTATTTGGGGGAAGGGGAAGGTCATTTGAAAAAAAGCAAAAGTTTGGAGGGTATGGAGATACGCTCTTGGCAGACTTTCTGTCTTCGGTTTGTCTCTTCTACCAGACACCTAAGAATACGTCACAATTTCTGTGATATTTGATACAGCACATGATTTTGAGATACCAGTTGAATAATAGTTAAGAATAGAAGAGAGGTTAAGCTGTTCTTTTCAATCCTATGTGAGCAGAAAGGCAGCGCAGTTGCTCATGCAATTTCACACCTGCAAGATTCCTAGCCTCCATGTCTTCATGGACGAAAATAAGTTTCAACCCATTTTGAATTGCGCATGTGTAAGTTTGAGCCTCCCCATTAATAGAATGTGTTGGATGGATAGGGAACGATTACTAACGAGCTGCGTGATGTAACGGGTTTGTGCGCTGGAATGCCTAAGGAACACCGGTACATATATTTCATTCCACCGAGAAAGGGTTTTGCGATTTTTTGACCCGACATCCGTGTGCTAATGTATCGTAAGTCATGCATTACAACCTCAGCTTTTCAAACTTACTGTTTCGAAGCTTGTATGCATATTTCTGTAAATATTTATCTTGGTGGGAACTTGCATCACAGGAACGTCTTGTGATTTGGCAAGCGGTCGAGGAATGAACAAAAGAATTTAAAATCAGCCGAAAGTGAGTCATTTGACTTTAGATCAAAACTACTGACTTGAAGTGATCACATACTTTTGACCTCTCCTCAGACCTCCATATGGGTGTATACAAGTGAAAACCATGGGACCAGCATCGAGGTCCCCCTTACTCCTGAGACGACGGTCCTGGATGTCTTGGACTGCGTGCGGGATCCGGTCAGGGGCGAAGGCTACCTGGTGGCGGTGGCAGGAGATACAGGTGAGGAAAGAGAAGGCGAGGAAAAGGACAAGACAGTAAAGAGTTAAAAGAAAAGAGTCAGAACAAGAGAAAGAAGGGAGGAAGGAGAAAAACGAATGAAATACCGATAAGCAGGCCTTCGATTGGTGGAATGTTTCACCGGTCACGACCAGTTCGAAATCGAGTGGTTGGAATGCAGTCAGGAAGGGAAATGACTGCTTTGAACAAGGAAGGAGAGGAGCTGGGGTGGGGAGGGAAAGGGGAAAGGTCTGCGGGGATTTGAAGCCATTCACAAACCACATCTACATAATAAGTCAAGCAGAAAATGTGTATGTGTCATGGTCNGGGGGGAGGGAGGAGGGGCGGCGGGAAAGAGTCCTCATGGGCCTTTTTGCTATTGCTGAGAAAAACTCTGTAAATGTACTGCAAAAATCTAGTTAAATTTATCGCACTTGTGTTTCTCCTGTAAGGAGGATCTTAAATATCAGCCTTACAGTCAGGCTATTAAGAATCGACGTAAATGTAGTGCCTATGTAATATTGACAGAAAGCGAAAAATGAGCTCAGGATGGATGGGAGGTGGTCCCTCGAGGCAGCCGCGTAGAGATACTTAAAGTCTTTCAAAGAGCACGGTCGAATTTTGCTAAAGCAGCTACATATTATAGACTTATTGTGGTCATTCAAGATAATTGGCCACTATACACAGTTGTAATATTCTTCATTCTGATTCATTCTATCCAGGGAATTATGATATTGTTCACAGTAGACGGAATGACTGTCATAGCGGGATTCGACAGCAAAATTTATTCTCGTTCAATACTGTTTATTCAGAATGATTTTGAGCATGACTAAATTTTTGCTCTTTTGCCCTTTTCCATCGTCCAGAGTACATCCTACAAGAGGGCGACAACGCTTTCACATTCCTCTATGAGATCTGGAGCAACAGCGGGTCACCGCTCACCTTTCTTCTCAGGTACTACAACCAGCAGGCAGAGTGGCCTCCTCCAGAACTGGAAGGTGAGTAATCTCCCTGAATCTAGACCTGTCAAAACAGCGACTGACGAGATCCGGCATGTCAAAAGGAACCGACATTTTTTAAAAAAGAAATGCAAAAAGGAAACATTGAACTAATTTTTGGTTTGTCTGACGGCGGTTGATCTTTCCGAATCAGCCAGGCAGGACAGAAAATGCCCATGTTTACTGAAGCCTGAGAGTGAGGCTCGAAAGCGTGAATGACTGAAAAATGCTTGTATTTCTATTTCTGTTTCTATTTCTGGCCCTCAGACTCCTATTCACTTGCTTTTCTTATCTCAAATGTCAGTCTTGATAAAGTGTCTAATCACGAAACGTTGACTGTTTTTATTTTTTTTAATAAATTCATTACATATTTTTCAAAAAGTTTTGTGTTATAACAGAGCAGAATCATATCTAATTTCGCTGAGTAATGCTTATAGATACTGGTAATGAAGCGTGTAACGAAAATAAGAAATGGGCGTCGGCTGGCCTTGTTTAGCCACAGGAAGAGTCTTTTTTGTTAGCTTTTCAGAAGGATCAGTCAGTTGTCTTGTGAACATCTGGTAGATGATACTTAAGAGCTTTGGAGTCTTTGTTCAGATCAAACTCTTGTGCTGTTGTGTGGAGAAAACTAGCCCAGTGTCGCATTAATTTGGTAGCATTTGCTGCCGTCGTCTCATAACTAGAATTGGTCGTGTGACTTTCTATGCTCGCTAGTATCTTCTCGGAATATCGAGTTTTGATGAGACTGATATTGCCTTAGAGGTTTATTATCAGAAAATTCATCTCATATCTTCTAACACCCACACCACTGATATGTAAACCATGGTGGGATCCTTTCTTTTTCAGTTCTGGGAAACTTTTGTCAGGTTAATCTTTGATCGTGTGAAACTTGATGTCCTGGCATGTCAAGAGCACTATTTGGAATCTTCGATATGGAATAACTTTGGTGTCTTGTAAACTTCGGTTGCGATTAATTCTATTTTTCTGTTGGCAATTTTACGAAGTCTGGTTCTGTATCAGAAGCTTTGCGAACATAAAAGAATCTTACAACCATTCCATGTGGGCCTTATTCACACACAGTGCTTGGTGTATCCCTTTGATATAAATTGCATCGCCAAACCCAAGTCTAGCTTTTGATTGAGTAAACATTGTAAGGCTTTGAGAAAAACCTCGGGGCTTGTTGTGAAATTAGATTTCCTCTAGACTAAATCTGTCTCTTGTGAAAGGAGGCAGCTGTTATCTTGGAACTTTGGTGAAGCTTTGAGCTGTGAACCCACCTGATCTGGGTAAGACACAAGATGGAAACAGTGATGGACGCAGATCTGGATCCACATAATATATAGATTGTCATGTGCAATGACGTCAAAGTTATAGTGCGATTTTCTGGATCGAGTGGGATCAACTTCATCTGATTTACAATGAGAAAGAGAGAGGACATAAAAAGTTTGGGAACTGCAATTTCAGCACCAGAAATTTTATGCCCTACAGCTACATCACTCAGATAAGGTACACATGTACCGCGCCAAAATGCGGGGTCAAAATTGCATGCTGAGTTCTATTGCTATAGAAATAGAGTATGCAGTTTCAGCGCAAAGAGGCGGAGTCAGTAAACAAACTGAAGATTTGTTTCTATACACTTTTGGCTCATACATGTTTACTGTCTGCAACAGCCTGGAGAAACTTCAGGTTCAATACAATCTAATGAATGTAATGACCCTGTTAGAAACTGAAATCTCTCTCTTTCTCTCTCTCTTCTCTCCCTCTTTCTCCCTTACTCCCTCCCTCTCTCCTCCCTCTTTCTCTCTCTCCCTCCCTCCTTCTTTTCTCTCTCTCACTCTGCACAGAAAGGATAATTTACACTGAACACACCTAAGCTCCGCCCAGTTTTGTTGAAACTTGTTTTAGCACTGCAGATGTATGTCTGTTTCACTGTAACTGTATAATCATTCCGCTGAAACTACATATTCCCAAAAACGTTCTGGCGACAAGACATGCTTAATCACAATCCAGTGGACTGATATGGTTGAATATTTTAAGAATGCAGGAATTAAGAGTCCTCTTCATTTTGTTTTTGTTTGATGGACTGATACTACTACTAGCCGAGGTTTAGATTCATTGAAGCACTCATTACAAGATTCCTTTTCTCAATTATCAGCCTGTGAATAAAGCTCTATTTTGAATCATTATGACATAGTTTATCAGCTCTCCACTTGTTTCTTAATACTGAAAGTCAGATGTAATGCCCATAAGTACTACCTCACCCGATAACTTTATCAGTGAAAAAAAACATGTGGCTAATCTAAATCACCACAATCATTCGACCCCATAAGAATATTGTGTCATCAATGACGTAGATAACGAGACACATGAAAGGAGTGACACCGTACTTGACATGTGATGAAGTGATCTCGAGCTCCACGCTATCGGAAAAAAATTCCTCTGATTTTATTTTTTTTAATCTCAAACAGTTTGCTGAAATAATAAATAATATATTGAGGTTGGTAAAGTGTGGAATGTAAAAGATATAGGTATGTTGAAAAGAAAGAAGTCCTTGTGGTATTGTTTTGCTCTAAGTGTGAAGTGAAAAGTATGCTACATGTAGATCTAATTTTCCACCCTGATTTATTCGCATGTTTTATGGGCTGGCATTTCTTTGTAACTTGAGCATCGTAAATGTCACAACACATTGTCGGAATATTCTGATGGCGGCGGAGGAGGGAGGTGGGGGGGG
>JAWQUT010000082.1:2079025-2104013 GCA_033807755.1 Ellobium chinense | reverse complement strand
TCTCTCTCTCTCTCCATCTCTCTGTGTCTTCTCCTCCTCCGCTTTTCCCAATTTCTTTCCGTTTGTTTTTGTCATTCCTCGTTGTCTTAAACATTTGGGTGAGGGAAAAGAGGGTGCAATAAAAACAGGTTTGGCAGGGGTTTAGATTATTGGTTTCTGAAGCCGAATTTCCCAATCCTTCTTTTTCTCCATCTTTGTCTGTTTGTCTGTATGCTTGTCTGTCTGCCTGTATGTGCGTGTGTGTGTGTGTTTGCGTCCATCCGTCCTTCTGTCTGTCTGTCTGTCTGTCTGTCTATCTGTCTGTCTGTCTGTCTGTCTGTCCCCCTCATTTTATTTATCTGCCAGCCATTTCTCAGCTTTTATGCGAAAAACTAATTTGTGTTGTGTATTTTTGAGGGCGTTGTATGGTAGAGGGGAGAAAAAGCAATTAGAAATTGATGGAGCAAGGAAGAAAGAAAGATAAAACGTGCTCGGAAGACATTCAACTCGGTGCTTGGATTGCGTCATTCAAAGTTCAGTGACAGCGATAGAAAGAAAAAGGCTGGTTCTGGTGTGGTGGAAGGAGGTCTTGAGAACAAACGGTAAATAAAAACATAAAAAACAATGCTGTTCCCTAAAATATGACGTAATTTTTGGCTTACCTTTGTCAGCGATGGCTCGAACACCTTGTCTGAATTGTTTGCGTTCCCTACAGACATTTTTTTTTGTTTTTGAGGAGGGTTGCGTTGAAGTGTTGCCACTGCAAACTGATGCTTCTACCCAACAGGAACAACGAAGGTAATTTTTTTTTCTCTAAGTATGTCGTTGGCTATACTGTACTGGTAGTTTACTTGTACTTGTAGTACACTATCTGGTTTCCAACTCAACGAGCCGCAAATACTTTTGCTGTAGGCTAAATCAGTGATTTGNNGGGGGTCAAACCGAAGACCAAAAATGCAGATAAAAAAAGAGGGGGGGTGGAAGGAGCTGCCAAACCTAAATAATGATTACGTAGTAATACAAGTGGGAGAGGTTGTCGCCAAACAGTTTTCAAAACGCCAGATTTATAAAGAAAAAAAAATGTGGTACCAAATTCCCAAACTGATAACCCCTGCTATTAATGTGGCTCAGACTGTGCGGTGGTCTAGCTAGTTGTGAGCAGTTAGATGTGAGAGACATTGGGAAATAAAAGCTAATTTTGTTAAATAAAACTCTTTTTGTTTTCATTGGGAGAATAGGGAAATACTTGTCCCCTACTTTCTCCCTTACAATTTCAGTTTTATCGGTAGGCTTTGCTACACCCTACGAAAAGCTTTTTGCCCCTACCGTAGGGGAAAAATCCTTAAGAATGGCAACACTGTTGCGTTGAGGTGTCTATGACCTGATCGAAGTCTGATCCAAGCTAAACATCGACAAGCGCGTGAAGAATCTTTAAGACCAGCAATCATTTGAGAGCTTACGCAATAACGTTGGTATCTCCTATCATCGTAAGAAGTACATTAGTGCATTGGTGCTGAATGCACCCTTAGTAACGTTCAACGTGCAGTTATTGTAATTCTTTAGATTGTAAGAGATACTAAGCAAGCCATCAGTTGTCTTCACGACGTCGGCAACAATCTCATGACAATTCTTGGGAGGAGATATCAAAATGATAGTTTTAATTAGGTCTAGATCTAGTTTTATAATTTGATTGTTATAAGATTGTGGGCGCATGGGCCTTCATGCTGGATCCCTTATCCTGTTCCACGGTCTTGCCGACACTTTTTGAGTTTTCATAGCTTTTCGTACTTTACAAACATTAATTGTTTAAAGAAAGCTGTGCTGGGGTATCTGTGACCTGAGCGGCATAATCCAATCTATGCACCGATAATGAAACAATACAAGGAGGATCTATGCCGCCAACATTTATTAATTTTCTTCGCTCTGTCGACACTCTTAAGGGACAATGTGAGGACAAATAATGTGAACTGTCTTCTATAATAAATAAAATTATTGGAACTAGTTTCATAATTTCGTTGCTGTAAGATCATGGACGTATGGCCTGACATGTGGGTCCCCACGGTTCTGTCGACACCTCTTGAGAAGCCCATGAAAAAAAAAAAATCATTCTCTGGTCAGCCGTAGTACCTGAGACACTTGCAGAGACGTACTCGCAATTTTCGGGGGACAGAACTGCAGGTATTTTCCATGTCACCTTGGAGAGACGGTCATTACCTAGGTTGTCTGCCTTGTGTGGACAGCCATTACTCTGTCTAGGTCAGCAGCAAGTAATACGAGTACACATGGGATCGCTTTTCTTAGTATTGTATCTCTTAGAGCCAGAAGAGATTGTGTGATACATGAATGTCCATGGATGACTAAGTCACTTTGTTACGTTAAAGCCTGTCAAGCCCTGAATCAATAACAATTTTGCATCTGATTCTGGTGTCTGGCTTTAAAGGGGCGGGGATTGTTATTTTCTTCACAGTCTAATAATCTTACATTATTCTTTCATAACATTCAAAGCGCGTATATTTTTCCATTCTTTTGACAGTTTCGAAAACAAAAAAAAACCACCTTTAGGAATGTCGGCATGTTCACCTCTATGCGTCTGCACCGATCGTCCGCTAGGTTTTCTCGTTTTTTTTTGTTTTGTTTTGATGTTATGCAGCACAAAAAATGGCAACTTACACAGGATAAAAATCCTGACATTTTAGCTGTTTTCTCAGAAATGATCAGGCGGAAGGAAAATGTTAGCAGTTTATAGTTTTTGAAACAGTGTGGATTTTTTTAGGCTCTGAAGCAAATCCCCTGTCTCTTAAATCGCCGGGTGGCAAAGAGATCATGCGAATGGTCCTACTCGCGCATGGCAGGTTTCTCCTCTTGGTATTTTTCATAATAACTCTGTGTAAAAGGCACTCTTCTGCCTTTGGCCTGACAGGGGTTCAAAACTTGCCTTTGATTTAGCAATAACTCACCTGAAAGAGGACGTTAAAACCTAATACAAACAAACAAATTAAATCTCTTCACCTCCCCCCCCTCCTCCCCTACATACACACACAACTAGAGAAAAGCCCCATGGCCTTATCGCGCCAGTTAGGGACGAAACACTCACATGCCCTTCCCCCCTTCCCCCCTTTCTTTTTCCCGCAAGCAAACCAAAATAGAGTCTTGGTATTTCCATCATGGATTATTTTTCGCCAAATATTTAATGCTGAGAATTTTGCTGTGAGCAGACACAACCAGGACTCTCTTGTTGCCCATCTCACTTGGCGCGCTGGTCGTCAAAGCATTGCAACTAGTGACGGACGAGCTATGTTTGTAAAGGGGACAGATTGTCTCTTTTCTGGTCCCTTTGGTTTTAGTTGATGACGCTTTGATTTTTTTTATTACACCGTCTTCAAGACCCGTGAAAAGGACAAAATATTTTATTTTGTTTGTTTGATAGGTATGGGATTGGGGGAAGGGGGGAGGGAGGAGAGAGGAAGGGGCTGGAAGTACAATCCACGCCCTAACATACAAACATACACGTAGAAATGCAAATGGGCACCTCAAGAAGGAACGAGAGAAAGAGAGAGAAGAGAGGAAGAGAGAGGAGGTGGGAGTGAGGGGGAAAGAGAGAGAAAGAGAGAATTATTATAAACATGATGGCATGGCGACCATATTGTCCTTCCATTCACATAACCTTAAAATACATAGCCATTTTCTTTTATAGTGGTGAGGGAGAGAGAGAGAGAAAGAGAGAGAGAGAGAAAGGGGGAGGAGAGGGAGAGAGAGAGGGGAGGAGAGGGAGAGAGAGAGGGGGAGGAGAGAGAGAGAGAGAGGGAGAGAAAGAGGAAGAGAGGAGAGGAGAGGGAGAGGGGAGGAGGGAGGAGAGAGAGAGATAGGGGAAGGAGGGAGAGAGAGAGGGAGAGAAAGAGGAAGAGAGGAGAGGAGAGGGAGAGGGAGGAGGGAGGAGAGAGAGAGAGAGAGAGAGAGAGAGAGAGAGATAGGGGAAGGAGAGAGAGAGAGATGGAGAGACAGGATGAGGGAAAGAGAGGCAAAGGGAGAGGAAGAGAGGTTGACGTTGTGATGAGTAAAGATGCATTTATTGGCTGACTTTATTCTTTTGTTAGTGGCAGAGTGTGCCCCACATTAATTTCTTTTCATAACCGCTTTATTAATGTGTGTCACCAAGTGCTTTGACAATAATTACAGGGGTTCTTAACCTTTTTTCTGGGTCATCGACCCCTAATTGAGTCTGATAAACTATTAAGCACAGAGGATTCACAGAAGATAATGAACGCATTATTTATCCATTTGCCTGTCCGGCTGCCTATCCGACCGACCGTCCGTCCGCCCAGCCATCTCTGTCTCTTCATGTATCTTTATAATTAAAAAAAAAACAACAAGAAAAAACTTTCATTGTAAACTTCACTCGGTTCACAATCTTATCCCCGATGTTTATCTAGAGAAATTATTTTGAGGTTTTTTGGAAGTCTCCGAAATAATGCAGCCCCTTTAGGACACTATAAAATTAACATCCTTAAAAACCAACCTACTCATTTCACCATAGAACTCACCTGTATGTCTCCTCCAAGATTTCTCTTCGAGTAGGTCTACGTGACCCACAGACTGAGAGACCATGGAAGCCATTACGGACTGGCGTTCACTGCAGGTGAAAATGATGACTAATAGTAGCAAAGGCCAAGGTTCGTTGCTTTTATTATTATTTTTTTCTTATGGGTGGCCAAATTTATTGTTCAGCGTCCTAGCCAAGGCATTTAAATATAGAGTACTATGGTCATCTTCACTTAATTGCAACTCATCAGGGCATGGAAAAAGTCGGGATTAAAGGGAGTTACCATTATCCAATGACTTTTATATAGCATTTTGTTATGGGAATCAGTTAGCGATTAAGCGAGGATTACGGATATCCGGATTGCGATTAAGCGAAGTCGACTGTATTGACCAGAAAGGGATCGTTGTCTGTTTCAGTATCAGTCATCCGGGGAACAAGATCAACGGTTACCGTGGATGTAACTTGAAACTACAGTCACTGGTAAAGCCAGAAATGTATTATCAGAGCCATGAGCAGCGGGTGGAGAAGAGAGGTGATAAGCAGTGCTGGACTAATGTGGTTTAGAGCCTTACTGTCCGCAGGGGCCTCACAAAATTCAGTTGTTTTGTGAATGTTCTGATATATGACAGAATAAGGGCTGATTACAGACCACAGAATAGGTCAGTAACACCTTTATTGTACCCTTCTCTAAACACACAATGTGAAAACCTAAATAAAAGACCAAATGGACGGAGATACTCTCTAATATTACCAGAAATGTTTGAAACGACGGAACAGTATGGACAGGGCTGTAATTGGAATAATTATGATGTTATACGTCAATGCGGTATATATCCCAAAAGGCACATTGAGCACAAGGAATCGCCAAAGCAAGGACAAGAGTAAATTGTTTTGTTGTTGCTTGATAGTTTAAGCGTGTGTGTGCGTAGGTATGTGTGAAGGGGTCGAAAGGGAAGACGCCTAAAGGGGACACAGGTTTGTTTGTTTGCGTGACTTGCCACTACAACAGGGAATTACGACTTCACCTTCGCGTTTTTGGTTGCGACTGAACATGGTCGGGACACTGAGAAGAACAACAGAGGATCAAGTTGTTTACCTTGTTTACCGGGATAATTTCCGGGTCCTTTCGTCCGTCCAGTGTAGGAACAGAAGCTGGTGATTAATTGACTGCATCTTAGCGCGAAATCCTTATTTCGTCACTGCTCAAGATCATTATTTCTGAGCTTGCGCATGAACGATGGGATCGTAAGAATTCCATTAGTGCAATGGTGTTGAATGCACCCTTAATACCGTTCAACATGCAAAGTAAATGTAACTCTTAGGGTGGTAAGAGATCCCATCGTTAATGCGCATGTTCTGAATTATTATAACAACTTTAGTTTTGGGGGCAGAAAGGGAGATGGAGGTGGAATCTGCAGCCCTGTCCTACTCATCCATCATGAAGCAGAAAAAGTAGTTTGGAAGAAGGATGTTTTTCTACAGTCATGGTTCACCCTTTGCCATGAATTTTGCCTTCAATGAGGTCTTTCCTATGTCATAAAGGAGAAAGAGACAAAGAAGGCGTTTTATGAATTCTGATTACTGCTAGTCTTGAATTGTTAATTTGGCGAATAGGTACATCGAAAATAGTAACTTAACAGAAATGGGATAGGACATTATGATAGGCTCATTGCTAGCGTCGTAGGACATTGTGGAAAGAGGCTCCAGTACTGAACTGTCTTCTCCAAAGCCACCCATTGAAGAGGACACACACGCAGTAGAATTACACATCTAATTTGCATACGAGCATTCGATCGATATCATTTTCTATAGCTAACACAATGACGGGATTTGTCAATATGTGATACGCGTTTAAACAATGGCAGATGTAGATTATAGACACAAATGACCTCATAATGCCTCTACATGCACATGTATTGTCAATTTATTTGAACATTTACTGTTTCGTGGTAAGTAAATATGGCAGTATCGACAGGACACATCTGACGCAACGACGCAACTGTCACTCCAGAGTAAGAGTTTCTTAACAGAATTCGTGCAAAGTTTATTACAACTTTTATTATTATCATCATTATTATTATTGTAGTTTCATCCAATTCCTGTTGTGGATATCATACACGTTCTGATTATGCAGTACGAAATACATAATGTCATGAAATAGTTAGATCTATGTTGTTAATGTTTCAATATTATTTTAAAGTGAATTGCTTTGTCCGGACTAAAACAGTCCGGCTACAGAAATGGTTTTCAGGTTCAGTTCACCCCTTTTCCAATAATGTCAGGGTCATATTAATCTAAACTCGTTTCCCTTGGCCATACAGAATAAATATCTACCCAGAGCCGTGAAATACCTACGTCTAGTTAGTTCAACACCAATCGAAGACCAGCTTCTAAGAATTCGATATTCTGTTTTATCTCAATCCCCCCAAGCGAAGCTTCCGCTTGATTGCAACATTCTTCAGAAAACATTGCTGTAAACGTCACGTGAATAATCGCAACTTCTTTTAAAGGCATTCTTTGATATATATCCGAGGAGATGCGATTAAGCGTAGTGGGCCATTATAACCAAACATGGAGAGGAATGCCCTACTTACCTTTGGGCACTCAGTCATAGTCAATAATGAAGAAACTAGCCTTGTTCTGGGGCAAAACGCGACACACTCCTTTCGATTCCATGGGCTTGTCACGTTTTGCCCTGGATCCGGGCAAATTCTTTATTCTATAGATTTACACTCAAGGGGATCTGGGTTGAGTAAATAAGGACCCTCTCTTTGATCTCTGCCTAATTAGCAGCAGAAGCTTGAAGATCACAACTGATCTTAATCCGCCATCGAAGTGGATCAAAACTGCATCAGATCAAAACTGCATCATCTGGCGTTTCCGTTATTTTATTGATACGCAGGGTTAGTTCTAATTTGCTCAAGAGCATAGATCACTGTTGTGTGCACAACTCTTGGTTATGGACTACTCTCATTTCTTGCACTGAACTTAACCTAATCCTCGATTTCATTCCTGAGTTCATTATTTGCATCTGGTTTTCACCTAGGATGTTTGTTCTCGCAGAATCAGATGTGGGTTAGTTGGCCTTTGCAGTCTCTCATATTATTTGTTATCAATAAACGACACCTGGGTATCAATCCACACTTGATAAAGCTTTGGCATTTGAACGAGAGAACGGCTCAGGTATATATTATGATAGTTGTTCTAGGACCCCTCAATAGTTGTACGAATGGCAGAATTTAGTGAAGTTATAGAAAGGAAAAGCAGAACCATGGAAGTAGGATTTTTCTTTTTCATAGACTTTCCTTATCGAGCTAAGGTTATCACGTGATTCTTGAGCTCATTTTTAAAAAATCGGAGCAGGGTGCCATCTTCCGGTTCATCATGTTTCAACAAAACGGAAAGGAGAAATCGTCGCCTGGTGTTAAGACGATATTTTCGGACGCCGGACGTGGATACTTTGTAAAATCGAACAACACAAGTTTGATGAAGAGAATAATTATCAAAGAATCGCCCTGCTTTTAGTACTGGAACACTCGTAAACTGGTTTCTAACTGTTTTAGCTCCGCTCGGTTAAATCTGTTTGTCAAGAAATTCATTTGCACCATGAGGCTGCTTTTCCCATGTTGCCAGATTGCCCTAGTTCATATCAAATCACCTGGAATAGTTTTCCGGAGTTCATACGCATATTGACAGTTCACTGACGTTTGAGGGCTTCATCTTAAGCTACAGTGTGTAACATTAGGCCTTTGCATCAGTCAGAACTAACTACGAATCCCGGAATATAACAATTTCAACCCATGTTTACTGGTCTCCGGAAGTGAATGTACCACCCGGCCTGCACATGAATTTTCCATGAGAAAGGTCTATGAACCGTCATTTCTATCAGCTCTCCACTCAACGGTTGCTTACTGCATTGTGCGCTCATCTAACTTGCTAGTCCAGCCAGAAAGTTCTTTCTTTGTCTTCCTGAACTTCACGGAGACCCGCTGCAAAATAAGTTATGCGGGACCGGTGACGACCTCCAACGCACGATCCTACATGCAACTCACACTGAACCGAACTTTTGGCATAGTCAACAATCGAATGCCGAAGATAAGAAGAAGAAGAAGAAGAGTAGAAGGAGAAGGAGGAGGAAGAAGAAGAAGGAGAGGAGGAGGAGTAGGAAGAAGAAGAAGAAGAAGACCATTATATTATTATTCGGATTTTCACTTGTTATCAAGTGCTTAACTGTCGTCTTCTCATTATATACATGTCCTGTGAATTTTAGGCAACTTTTCAGCTTGCTCCTGAGGAGCTGGTGCTAAGCAAAGTCGGCCACATCTGAAAAAGTTGGGCCTCGCTCGAAACTGTTGCGTTGGAGAGAAGAAGAGATATGACGGGGAAGGGGAGGAGGGGCTAATAAGGAGGTGTGGCGACATGAGCTATGAGGGGCTTTTCGCTATTAACTTGGTCATGAGCGAGGGAAAAACAGGAAACAAATTAATAAACAAACAAAACATTATGGCAGGAAATGCTTTGCCATGTAAGTTTATTCATGCACTTAAAATTAGACCCAACTGATTAGTCTAAGCACCGCAAAATCTTCAAACATTTCGGCGGCGTCGTAAACAGGGTCGCATTTTTACGCTTAATTTGCCATCATTACTCAATGTTTCCCCCATATTTTCCGCCTGGTTAGGGCCTTGGCATGTCGAAAATCGACGGAGAGTCGACGGGGACACAGTTTGCCCTTTAGCAGTCATGGGGGAAGGAGATTTAGGGCCGATAGTGTCACCTCCCTTCTGGCCCGTCCCCGTGGCTGCTGTGGTCTGTAGGGAGATGAGAGTCGGGNGGGGGGGGGGGGGGGGGGGGGGGGGGAGGAGGTTCCCGAGTCTAGTGAAAGCGGACATTGTTACAGTTTATGAAAAGACAAAAAAGTAATAGTAGACTACAATAACTGTAGCTTTGGTTCTTTTGGGGAAAGTGGACCTCAGGCGAAATCCTACGGTTTTAGGGTAGGGGTCGAAGGAGATGACAGATAGGGTATTTACGACCCTGTAGGAGATTACGACTGTCATAAACATGCATAATTTAGGACCGAAAATTACGGCCAATTTTCCCCCGGGGGAAGTAATTAGGGGGTCACCCACTGGCGAGGGAGTTATCTCGTTAAGTCAAAGGCTACCGCCAGGAGGGGAGAGTGGGGGGGCGTCGGGGAAGGCGTAGTAGGGCGAGAGTGATCACAGTAGTCACATTACGTGCAGATCTATGTGTAAATGGGAATTTCTGATTATCATGATAGGACAAATAGATCAAACCGAGATCACAGGATATACGCTCAAATTGTTTTGATGTTGGCGCTTTGTCATCGATTCAAAGGGATCTCGTAGTATCATTTGTGTCTAAAAACATGAAAAAAAAAAAAAAACAAAGAAAAAATTCCTAAAAGTCAGAACTTGTGAACTGTCAAATTCGAATAGGGGGATAAATGCTAATATTTCACGGAGAGATGTGGGAAGCATGATAATTTTGTTAGTATATATGTATATATATAATAATATATATTTATGTAGCGACTTTACCAAACTGTGCGCCCTCTTCACCCCCCACCCCGCGCACCCTTTCCCCACCAATTGTCCCCTTACTACCAAATACCACCAAGGCATTTTGCCTGTTGCAGGAAATTATACATTCCTGTGCATGAACTCAGGAACCTCATCACATCTGTCATAATAACAATAACCGTATAGCCAGTATTCCGCCTCAGGTAGAATGTAAGCGACTGAAAACATTACAGTTGAAAGTATTAATTTTTATATTTTATAAGAATAATATTATCTGTACTTCATTTGGAAAACTACCCCTTTACAGCAGGTGTTTCACTGGTCGGGGTTACCAGCGAAACGTCCAATATACAATATAATATAACTCTTTAAAGTATCTATTTACATAAAGAGGTGTACAATCCATAAGCTTACATTCATTTTCATTTAAAAGCGTTCTTCTTTATAAGGTCTCCACTTCGCACAGCCGTTTATATTCGTATAGTAAAATGACTTCAGTAAATTCATGTTTTGTCATTAAGGGCAAGTGGAAAGGAAAGCTTTACGTATTAGATCAAGACACTTAGTGTAATGCCCAAGATGCATGTTAGCTGTGGCACGACCTTCCATTCCAGAACTGCACGTCCTTGAGGGCTATTTCCGAAATCAGACCATAGTAATCCAAATATGCGCCAGAGTGATTACAATATCTACACAAACTCAAAGATTACACCGTTCGTGAACTGTTCACTTATATCTTATCTCACGTCAGTCCTGTTACCCCTGTCAAGTTGGTTGAGCTTGATGGATATAAATTTGACTTTTAGCGTGCTGTTTCTACGAATTTTAACTCAGAGACCAATGTTTATGACAGTGTTTAGTGTCAAGCTAGGCATTACTACGAAGAATTGCACTTCATACCTTGTACTGTAGCTTATGCCTGCGGACGCTATTAGTTAGAGGGCTGTTACATGTAATTTGCTATTGTTATGAATATCGCTTTTGTCATCTGGCTTTGCATAAATATGCACGTAGAGATAGGAGCTTTCATTCAGCTCGATTCAGTTTTGAGAGTGGGAATAATGAGTATTATGAAATTAATATTGTGGTCATGGGTGTAATTGTCCATATACGCATAAAAATCATTCCTTAGTTTAAAGTGTTGATGGGGACATATTTGGAAAAAAAAAAGGAGGGGATGGGGGAGAAGGAGGGAGCGTGTTATAAGCTGTCGGTCCACTAGGTTTAATAAAGGAAGTGGGGATCCGCCATTCATATCGTTACAACTTTAAACTGCTGTTCATTTCAAATTAATTTGCACCCCATTTTAGATGTTAGTATGCCCTTAACGGACATGAGCTAAATAAAGTTCCTTGATCTTGAATCATTCTTGAGTCTTGGTGTTTTGAAATCAATGTTACGTGCCCACAACACTGAGCAAGTCTGAACTGACCTGGACCGACCTTAAAGGGATTCCTGAGCTGTTGTCCACCTGGCCCGTGGGCAATACAGCAAGAATCATAGAGGGATTATGTGTAGGTAGGTAGGCAGGGGATGAAACTGCAGCATGAATGGAGAAAACATATTGACCAATAATATGTTAGTATTTCTAGCTACCAGTTACAATCAGCCTAGCGACAGAGAGTTATGCCGCCAGTTGGGTAGTGAGTTTGGGGATGAGAATATTACAGAGTTATAAAATAATGAACTTTGTAAGACAACCAATGGGGCTGCCTTGCTATAGCCGACGTTAAACAACATCAAAAACCACCACTTTGAACTGAGGATACGAGCGGGCGGTGTTGTTTTTTTTTCCTTCAGTTTTCGAGTACAACAGATGTAAGTTTCCAAGGTTTCTAAGCTCCTAATGTATTTTAGATCTACAAAAAGAAGAAGAGATCGTCAGAACGAGGAGATGAAAGGAGAACAGAGCAGAGAACTGGAGAGCAGATGAAAGAGGAAAGCAGATTATCTCTCTCTCTCTCTCTCTCTCTCTTTATATATATATATAAAGAGAGAGAGAGAAAGAGAGAGAGAGAGAGAGAGAGAAAGAGAGAGAGAGAGAGATAGAGAGAGAGNAGAGAGAGAGAGAGAGAGAGAGAGAGAGAGAGAGAGAGAGAGAGGGAGGGCATGACCCAGCCCCTGCTGACCAAGGGGATCGACGCTCATCAGGAGTCCCCAGGCTTTATGGTTCAACCGATTTGTCAGAAGCTGACAAGTGGCCGAGATCTATGATGTAGATGACAGCCTCAGCCTTTGATCTTACACGGCCATTTCCTGACCACATGCAGGTTCACTGGTCATTTACCCTTTTATAGGTAGCTAAGAAGGGGACTTTTCCTGTTTTCGATGGACGTGTTCACAATGGAGTACGAAAAGATCTTGACGGACCTTTGGTAACATCCACTGAATGGACTTAACCATGACTGGGTTATTTTCTTATAACAAAATTTGTTGTTACCCAATCATTAGACGTGACCATTTGGTACTGTCTAGTCAGTGGGTCTAACTATTTAGTATAATCTAGTCAATGAACTTAACTATCTGGTATCATATAGTAAATGGATGTAACCACTTTGGTATCATCTAGTCAGTGGTTAAAACACTTGGTATCATTTATTAAACAGACGTGACCATTTGGTAACTTCCAGTCAATTATTATATAATAACATACATTTGGAATTTTCCACTCGATAGATTTAAACATTTGTTTCATCCAGCACACATTTGCTACATCCAGTCAGTGGACAGTCGTTGTAGGATCTGGTATCACCCAGTCAGTGCAGTGTTGTATTCGTTCTTTTTGGCTCGACACAGGTTATCGCAGCACCAGAGACAACACCTGCAGCCTTCAAGATAGGCATTAACAACAAAAACATCAAGAACAGCACATCCCCCCCTCCTCCCCAACTCACTTCATCCGAAATAAAAACACACAGACAATGAGAGAAAAAGAGGGTATGTTCCTCTTCACGACAGCTTGCTTTTGTGCACGAAAAACGTTCATTCATTGTTACCCTTCAACGATGACAGAGATGATTTAAGACAAAACTGCAGTCTTATTGTATTTCGGTAGCAAGGTGGATTATGACAAACAAGAGAGCAAATTCATGGAAATTAAAATACAACAATCCCACCTGCCGGCTGTTGATGTCTTATCCTATTTTTGAAAGCAGTGAGTGCCTAAGTCGTACTTGCTATCATGATGTCGAAACTCACATGTTCAAATCCCCTGTGTATTCGTGTCAAAGCTCTGGTCCCTTTGTTGTATATTTCTGTTTCTTTATTAAATTTACTTTAGGAACTCGTAAACGCCATCTCAGAAATTCAAATTTCTGAAAGTATGAGTCTTTATTAAAGTGTGCCACGCACAAGTTCAGATATCGCAGGCATATCATAGGCAAAGTTTCAGTTGTGTAGTCAGTATGTGTTTATGCCTTAATAACAGCTTAGGTCTTAAAGCCTTGATCGGGTATATTCATATGGTATTAACTGAATCTATGTATATCTGCGTTAAATTTGACGTAACCAAATGCGTAGACATACATACCGAGAGAGGCACAAATTAAGGCGCTTGTTATTCTTTGCTAGGGCGATCCGATTTTGCTGAAAGAATGAATGAATACATGGTCAGATAGATGTGCGGCTAGATGACTGAAATTCATGTCTAGGCTCTCTATGCTTGGCCTCTTAAGCTTTGGTTGATTTTATGTTTTGGTGTTTAAAAAAGAATCATTACAAAGAAGAACGTCGAGTTTGAAGATTATTCAGTTAGTAATAACCAAGGCACACAATAATGTCGTAAAGTTTCTCTTGAAGTGAAGTGGATTCTTTGGGTGGAGCGACAGGGTCAAATGGTTACTATGCTGGATTCAACTTCTGAAGGTCAATCAAAGTTGAACTCAAGATCTAAAGGTCGTGGGTTTGTTCATATTATGAAGAAATACCATGGGAAAGCATTTCATTCCAATTTGTCATAGTTCACTGGTCTGTGAAATGGATACCTGGCCGCAAGCAGTGAAATGTATTGTCATAATGTTACTGATCAGCGCCTGTAAATTGCTGCAGCTTTGTAAATTTCCCATGGCGTTGAGAAAGTCCTTGAATGATCCGGACTGCCGAGGTAATAAAAGTGTGAAGTTGCTTAAACGGGCAATAATTTATTATTATCAATAATCCTTTGTCGATAGCTGTAACATAGAAACCTCTTTAACTCCTTACATCTTGGCNGGGGGGGGGGGGGGAGAAATGATAGGCTGCATTGTGAACGGCGAAGTATTAAGACTTGAACACGTCTCCGCCACATAAACTTAGATCTACATTAATTTTAGCCTTCCTGGTAGACCACAAGGTTGGACATTGAAGAGGAACGCATGGGAAAAAGGCAAAGACGATTCGGGACGGGGGTTGGGGGGGAGGGGGAGAGGGAGATAGGAGGAGGGAGGTTAAAGTTAAAGGCCTTTTTTTAATGTCGTTGTGTGGAGGCCGTCAGTGGACGTCCCCTGTGGGCGGGCAACGTCAAATCCCTATGCTTAATGTCGGAAGTCAGAGGTTAATGTATCCTTCCTGGCGATATACCGGCTTAAAGGTGTTTGTTTTCCTGAGCCTTGATAAAGTAGGCTGTTTGCCCTCGTGCGTCACAAGGACAGAAGTGGCCAGACAAGCGCCGTGATTTGTGTGAAATTCAATTTGGGGATATGGTCCATTAAATGTTGTGGCCTTTGCGGACATTGCGGTGGTCACAAGTTTCCTTACACAGCCTTTTCTCGTGAATCTGGATTAAGTACCAGGTGTGAAAGGATAATATTTTATTTTGTGACTGCGCGGCTGACGTTCATATTTTGAATTTGTCCAACTAGGTATATTCTGCTAATACACAGTATGTGGTGGCTGCGGTTGAGGGGGTCTGTTAAATTCTTGTCCGGGATTTTGTGAAGTCTGAGGAGTCGACTGTTGTAGGAGGACATACTTGAAAGTAGCAGTGAGCTGTGAGAGAGCAGTGTATCGTTTTAATATGTGGTAAATGTGAAATATATGTGGAGAAATTTTATGAAAGAGTCCCGCTGTAGAACCACTGTTACTGTCATCTGTTGACCCGCGAGTTCATTTTCTAAGCATTTGTTTTTTTATTTTTAAAAAATTTTTTGATCTTTTACCTTGCCTTTGCATTTATATAAATGCATAATATAATGTAATATAGGCCATAAATGTTGTTGTTGTTGTTGTTGCTGTTGTTGTTGTTGCTGTTGTTGTTGTTGCTGTTGTTGTTGTTGTTGTTGCAGCAGCATTTGTCGTCCGAAAACCAACAACAACTACAAACGCAGCCGTCGCTGTTGCACTGTTTGACCGGTCACAAATTTCATTGTTCGGACTCTAAAATCTGAAATGTGTATCATTATCTTGTGATTCCGTTAGTGGATCCCTTTAAGTTCTTGTGTGAAAACAGTGTGACATGTAGCTATCGAGCACTGCCTTTTGTGTAGTTATAATCTCACGATCCAATGCTGGATGATTCATTGCTTGTGATTAATTTCTCGTGATCTTACCTAAACCACATGGTGGAGATAAGGGGTGCCTGTCTTTGTCTTTATTGGATACGCTACAGAGCAAGTAATATAGCAAGGCATGCATCGATTGAGAGTGAAATCACATCATCTGACTATCATATTGTAAAGCTTTGGGAAAGAGGTTTACATGTAGTCTAGCTCTGACTCGATGGCGTGATATTTATTGTTAGTTCTTTATATATATTATGAAGATGTCAATGTTTTTTTCACTATTGGTTATAATAATAATAATAATAATAATAATAATAATGCGGTTTATAAATCTCATATCCAGGCTAATGCCTGCTCATGTGACTTCACACTATTATTACCCCAGCAGGCCTGATCACTCTAGGACTATTCTCGACTCCCTGGGGAGCATACAGTGCCGCTGCCATTTATAGGCGCTGATCACTAGCATTCTGACAATATCTTCCACTGCCTATAGCCAGGTACCCATTTTACAGACGGGTGAACTGAGGAAAATGTGAATGAGATGCTTTCCCAAGGCACTTACAACATGGCTGTCGTCGGGAATCGAACTCAGGGCCTTTAGATCTTGAGTCCAACGCCGTAACCATTACACCTCTCATTAACTCATCCAGGGGTCTCATGCCAAAATACATTCCACACAGGTTGTTTAGCTCTTCCTCCAAATTTTGACACTTAGAAAAATGCTCCTAAACCAGTCAGAGTTTGAGAACTTAGACAACGAAGCAGGCTATCTAATACTTTTCACTCATTATACAGGGTAACCTTACTCAACTAGCAACAACCACACAGTTTGTACCGGAGTGGCTAAACAGCACTTATTCTGGGGCTACAAATGTATTTGCATCTATCTAAGCCTTTGAAATTCAAATCCAGGCTCTTTATCCCCTCCCCATAGCCAGTATTCTGTTTTTATAGAGAGTATTTAAAATTGCATACTTTAATGCCAGGTGTTGTTGGCATCTTCTTACCTATTATGTTCTTCCTCTCCAGTTGTATTGGAATTTGGAGCTAGAGCCTCCTTAATGAAGGCGTGACGATGGTTCGAGTTTAATCAGTCCGAGGGTCGTGAAAGGAAATCTTATGGGCCCGTAATGTCGGAGGAGGGAGAGGAGAGAGGTGATTACGGTACTTTAGGGTCCCTCACTTCTTCTATTTTTAGAAACAATCGAGGCTCACCTGTATGGTGATGATTGTTTTCGATTTTACTGAGTTTGTCGACAGGCACGGAGTGTAAGATGAGATATACACGTGGTCAGCACCAGTCACAGACATAACATTAAAGTTGACATTGCTTCTCGCTCAGTTGTCTGAATTGGAACAAGAACCTCTTTAATATAGAATTGTAAAGAAGACATGATAATGGTTACGGGTTTAATGTGAGGGCCATGGCAAAAGCCCTATAAGCTCGTAATGTCGGAGGGGAGGGGAAGGGCCGGTACGAGGCCCCTCGCTACTTCTATCGAGACTTATACGACACTGACTGTTGAGGGTCTTGTCACTGACAGTCGCGACAGCTCCGAGCTCTCCATTCTGCCACTTGTTAAATTATTCCATGAATTTTAAGTGGTAGGGAAACAATCTCTCATCCTCTCACAGATAAGGGGATAAGTTTTACAACAAGCACGGACTTCTTATTTTGTGCGAAACTGAAATTCATTTTGCTGATCCTTGAAAAGACCTCTGGATCAAACAGCATCTTTGTTTTGTTATGTCTGAAAACTCGACATTCCTCTGCAAAGAAAAAAAGATTGAAATTTAGTATTATGTAAGCTAATATTTGTGTTTTCATCGAATGTTAAAATCACGATACCGTCGTCTTTTTAAAAAAAAAAAGGCTATCAATAGAAAATGACAAATTAAAACATCGAGTTCTTTTCAGATCAGCGCGACTGCTTTTTGTTATGGCTTATTGGTCGATACAGTAGGAAGCCTTTGAAACTCACCAAATTTGTAATTTCTTTCAACAAATGCACTCAGACGTAACAGTCACCTCTCAGGTTTCAAAGTTTTCCATATACGTTTGGGCGGACAATTAAGTCATCTTTCCACAACACGCACAAGGTGAAGCAGTCTTTCTGAGATGCCTGCTCATTTCTAGTAAACTCCCCCATAAATACACGCGTTTTCCATGGAACTTCCCGATATGATTTTATACCTCAAGATGTATTTCATACTGCATACAGCCAACTCCATTTACCCTCGACAGCTTGCAAGGGTTTGGCTAATTTCGTTATGCTCTCACGAGATAATAACACACCCCTGCCGATTTCCTTATTGACTAGCTTTTGTGCTCCTGTCATTTACAGGAGATCGAATGAAAACACCAGGACCGTCGTTTGTATGGGAAATTAATAACCTTTCTAGCTTGGCAACTGTGGGCGGCATAATATGATTGACAGGCATGGGGCTTAACAAAAGACGTCACGCTTTTCATATCATTGCACTATGCATTCATGTCGGTGACCCTTCTTTCTTTCGCTCTCTCAACCTTTGTTTTCATCTTTCTATTTTGCTCCATTTCAAGACCTCTTTTACTTTTTCTTATTGCTCTTATATTCTTTCGCAGTTTTAATTGAAAAAGATACCACTACCACCACCACCACCATCGCCAAGAACAACAACAATAACAATAATATAAAATCCCGTACAACCAGAGCTTGTGCATAGACACTTCTTTACTGCAGCCCCGTATTTTAGGTAATGAACACATCTCGCTTTCAATGAGACCTCAGTTAGATTGGTCGAAATTCCTTTGTCCCGATGTATCCGAGTTCCACCGAATGTCCATGTGTCCTCCGAGTATCCCAGAGATGGACAGAAAGTAGGAAGTGGAAGAAAGAAAGACTGAGAGTGCGAGATAGGACGACGGTAGTCATCGAAAGAGAGACGACAGATAGAGAGATTTAGTGTTTCACCATGAGTACCTTATTATCGGCTAGCAGATCACTTGATTGTCCTCATCTAGTCCTTCAACGTCCAACTATTATCAACCACTTCAGCAGTGTGACGCTCTGTCACCACAGACGCTCGGTTGACAACTTGGCTGATGAGCTGCAGTCCGAAGCGCAGACTCGCGTTTAAAATTTATAGGCCCATTGAAATTTTGGCACGACAAAGTTACAAGTGGAAGACGGAATATAAGGACAGGCAAGCGGAGGGGAAGGCAGACAGATATCCAAATATGCAAACATCCTCCTAGTTTCGCTCTCAGTCTTTGTCTCTCCCTGTCTCCCTCCCCTGTTTTTCTCTCTCACTTTTGCCCCATCTCCATCGGTGAAAACAATAAACCTGCCACGGGGCATGTTCAGGCATGTTTCAGCTGCCACAACAGAAATTTTTCGGAGCTCTGTAAACTTTACAGCGATGACGATTTTTGACTTGCAGCAGATTGTAGCATGTTGTACGTTATAACCGGCTGCCGCAATGGCAGTAATGCCGCTAAAAGAATGTATTCTTGCGATCAGTCAAAATAAGGCTCATGTCGCTTTACAAGAATCAGAGAGCAGTCTCTAGGGACGATTGGGGTTGTCTAAAATCGAATTTTTTGTGCGCCTAGTGAATAATGTAGTACAAAGTTGATGGGAATTGAGAATGTCATAGAAGAAAGCAGGATATAAGGTCTTGCTGGACGCTCCTGCTGTGAAGGAATGAGGGGGTCTGTTAGACAGTGGCGGCCCACGAACTTTGATCTATGCCGATACCATAATGTCCATGCATGTATCCACATTATGAGTAAAACAGTAAAGATTTTTATTATCGTCACCATTTATGCAGGCGACAAATGAAACTGAACTAAAGATAAGGATAGTTTCGGTAACCATCGATTCTTCACTTCGGCACGATTATCGACAAAGCACAGACTGGCCGAAGCATGACAGAGACACACATGAATGTGTGAAGAAAAATAGAATCGATATTAACATTTGGAGCAATCAAACCATGAAGTAAGAGAAAAACGGTAATTCCCTGTTGCATCAGATTCTGTTTTAAGTATAGACGAAGACCTGGGAATGTGAAGAGATTTATGTTTGTGATCTTTTTATTACATTTTCTCAGCTGGGGTTATCAGGTACACCTGTCGATACATTTAAACGAAAACCACGGAATGGGGGCAGGTGCATGGACATAAATACTAACAGAATGTGTGATTTTTAAAAAATCTTGTTTTTATTCTTCAGGTATTCCGCTATATGAAAATTATTTCCTTCAGTAAGCCGAAAACAAACAGCGACAGAAAAGTCAGTCCCAAACTGAAAACAGAATAACACTAGCGGAAAGCGTGTATATCTTTTGCTTTTGTCATATTATGTCAAATCAATGGGCCGGTTGAAAGTTTAAAGGGAAGGAAGTGCGTAATTCGATTTTGCACGGCTCATAAACTTGTGGCAGTTTATTATTATGGCAATACTGAATCTGTGTATGTTCTGCATGCTTCCGCCCTTTACGATGAAGCGTTCCAACAATTTAGAACTTGCACATTAATGATAGGATCTCCTACCATCGTAGGAATTACATTAACTCTGCATATTGAACGGTGATAAGAGTGCATTCAGCACCTATACACTAATGTAACTCTTACGGTGGTAAAAAATCCCATCGTTAATGCGCAAGCCATCGTTACTGCGCAAGCCATCGTTATTGCGCAAGCCATCGTTACTGCGCAAGCCATCGTTAATGCACAAGCCATCGTTATTGCGCAAGCTCTTTAATAATAATATAGTGAAATTTAATGACGCGTCTAGAAAACACCAATTCAGTGTTGTCCTCAAAGACTACCTAAAGTTGAACTGTAGCCAGCTCCTTTTTGCGTCAACCACGACAATACTATATAAGGAATTTGTGTTTGAACAATCCAGACATGATTGCAGGGCGTCCTTTCCCATCCTTATCTCAAGGCGCCCCACGCTGGCACAGTTGACATCCTGCAGCTCACAAGAACTCGTGAAAGGAATCCTTTGTCTCCTAACTGGCCCATTAGTGGTTGCTTTGTCAACTCAGGCTCCGTGCTTCACTCCAGTGTTTGCTCAACCCACTGGTTCACGGCCGACCAGAGGCAGCAGTTTCTCAGTTTTTTGCTGCTTGTTTTTCCCTGTCTTTGCGTTTGAGAAAAAAAAAGCTGTTGGGGTTTACATGCTGCGTCCGAGGTCCAGCCCCATTTTAAGGGTATAGCAAAACAGCTGAATTTACTTAATAACAACTGGGTATAATCCCAACTTCTGCTTAACTGAATTATTTTTACAATATAAAGTGCTTTTCCATGCAAAACTTGTTTGATAATCGCGGCTCCTTTTAATCTCACTATTGTACCATTAATCTTCACTATTTTAGAGAATTTGTGATTAAGTGGAGTTGACTGTGCCTGCTGTAGTCAGCTTTCAGTGGAGGGGTGTTACTTACATGGACGGATTGTCAGACTGTGGGGCCCTGGGGCAACAAATGCTGTTTTAGGATCCCGATTTGACTGGGCCCTTACCTCTTTGAGAGGTGAGGGACCCCTTGAGCTCTTCGAGAGACCCTGGACCCTTAGTTAATTGCCCTTTCTGTCCCACGGTTACTCCTATACAGTGACTGCCAAGGATCACACATAATATTCTTGATATCAAAGCACAAAAAAAATAAAATCAAGAGAATTCAAAATCTTTATCATAAACATGATCATTTTTTTTTCCTAAAGGAGTAACACTGAGTGTATACAAACCAGCACAGTGCAGTTATAATGTACTTTTTTCCCATTTGTTTTTGTTGTAAAACTGTTATTACTATTACAACCGCGAGAATTTCTCAGGCATAATAAGGCAGGAAAAGGTTACCCGGTCAAGGTTTGTCTTCAGGTCTCGACCATGTCCCGAACATGCACATGGGTTTTATACTTCCTTATTGATAAGTCCAGATTCAACGATCCTGTGACAGTGTCACATTTTTTTTTATTTGTGCTCATCGCCTAATAAGTAATCTTTCTGAATCTGAATCCGAGTCTGACATAGGAATCAGTAAATGATACAGAACTACCTGCCTAACCCCCCTCTTCCCCGCTCTCTTTGTCCATCACCGACGTTTAGCGACTGGTTCCTAGGCCTCCCCCCCCCNTCCTTCCGATATCGGCATACCATATTCTCACACCTCCCCTGCTGCCGACTCTGACAACATTCCAGTTGTCAGCGACACTTAAATGGTGACCACTTCCTCAAAATGACATTGTCGCCACACTGCCTGTGTGTCAGTTTGACAACAAATTGTTTTCCAGTGCACTTTCTCCAACACCTCTGAAATGAGTTTACATTGCAGAGGAAACGTGATGTTTAGTTGGGGCGCGGGAGGGGTGGCTGGAGGGAATGGTGATGGGCAGGGGACGGTTGGGGCTGGGGGTTGGGAAAAGAAGATAGAGATAGAGAGTTAGTTTGGGGTTCGTTATCTGACACTTTTTCCTGTTAAAATATTTTGTTAATTTGCGTCGTTTGCTTGGTGCAAGGTTTAAAAAGTTTAATCCGATTCGCCTCCTTGAGCAAGTAAATTGTTTTCATCACAGTCACCTACAGGAAGTTCCACAATCTCGCTGTTTTCTCTAATTAATTGCAGTTTGCAGTGATTTTGTTAAAAAAAACAACAGTTACTGCTGTTTAAAATATAGGTCTTTCATTTCATTTTCGAGCTACGAGCCGATGGATCGAAAGGAGTTCACAATCGAACTGATTTGCTTAACGGTATGTGTTCCGCACTAAAAGCCACACCGAAGATAAAATCTCTGACCCAAGTCGCAGATTTAGTTTACAAAATCAGGACAGCATGCAAAGTAATTTGTAGTCTGGTTCACAAATCTAGGGCCTATTCTGCATAATCCATCCAATTAGTCTTCCTAAGGCACATGAAAACACCTGTTTTCATCCAATTCAGGGTCGGTAGCCCTAAAGATGTCCAGGATCCAATTCTTTTTTCATTTCATGGGAACTATTTGATGACCATTGTTTCTTTCAACGTCAGTCCACTTTCCCCGTACTTCGCTTGAAAGCCCGTGAAATTTAAGCTTGTGGCTTATGTTCTCTTGCCTAATAAATTACACCGAACGAACTTGTCTGCTCATTTTATCTGTCATGAAAGCCACATAAACTTAGGCAAGTTCGGACACATTTTACACAAATCTTGTCACTCAAGGTATTTCCAGCTTTTGTGTTGTCTCCCTTGGACTCACCTCTAATGTCTGAACATTGCTTTAGACAGTTCGTCATTGTCATGACGTTCCAGCAATTATTCCCTGACACATAGGTCTAGACTAAAGGTTAACTTTTCATGGCTAACCCATCACACTGTACGAACTCTCTTCACTGTCACAGCTGTCAGTCAGCGGTTCCCCTATAAGTATCGCCTTCTCTTCCTTACATTCGGTTGCCCTTCTCTCTTCTGAGTAGCCCATTACCTCGTTTCTCCCCCTCCCTCCCTGTCCCATTCTTCATCACCAAGTTCAACTCTTAAAAAATTATAAACATTGCTAAGTTAATTCGCTACTCCAAAGAAAAGTGCTTAGTGGAGCTCAGTATCGTTTGTGAGTATAGATACTTTAATATTCAGCACTCTCGATGAATGTATCAAACTTCTAGCTCCAGAGTTTTGATACCATTTCGGTCCAGTTCCCATAGTATCAAATAGTTTGTGCTCTTGGAACGTTTCTTCCTGGGTGCTAACCTGTGTCTAAGGCTCACTTGAGTCAGTGATGCAGAAGCTAATCAAGCGAAAATAACTCAAAATATCTGTCTCGAGGGCAATAGCTATCTCTTTTCTATTTTCAGTACCAGGTCATGTGTTGTGCTGCATGTGAGGATCCAAAATGAAGCGATGCTTTCGAAACTTAGAGCATGTAGTAGGCCTACTGAGATCGCGACATTAGTGAATTCAGGTGTCAGTCTGTATTTTTTTTTAAATGCCTCTAAAAACGTTGCAGTTTACAGTGTGTCAGTCAGTAGGACCATGAACCTTAAACCTTGTCTCAAACTGTTCATCATTGTCAGTATGTCCCATTCTGTGACGCAAGGTTGACTTTCTTAGCTAACTATCATCTGTCACCCTGTGCTTACAAGTTTTTCATTGTCAGAGGCTGGAGTGCTTGACAGTTCACATACCGGCTGGCCCTTTTCTCGCCCTTTTCTCGCCCTTTTCTCGCCCTCTCTTTGTGGGGATGTGTCCAGAGGGAATACGATATTTTGTGAGGGACACAGCCCCCAGCCCCCATGCCTCCATTCCAGGCTCCAACTACCTTTCATTATCATTACACTCATTCCGCTATCGCCTGTCTTTTTTGCACCCTCAACCTGTTGCTTAAAGAAAAACAATGAGACAGACAGATGCGGTTTAGCTTGTAAAATTGGGATATAATAAAGAGTCAAAACTCTATATTTGGTTTGATAGGAAAAACGAAGATAAATGGAAAATCATAGTAATATAACACCACAAGTCATTAAAAAAATTGATTTTGGCGAATGTCAAATGAATGTAATGTTATGTTAGGCTACATTTTATCCTCATTGATCTTTTTTCTTTCATGCTTCGTTCTTCTTCCTCCCAACCCCCTTCTCTCTCTCTTTCCATAGCTATTTACCTCCCTCCGCGTCTTTGGCACATTATTATTCATCTTCGTCTCATAGATCTTATACATTATTACGAACCTGTTTTGTCACACCCTCTCCATTCCTGCGAGGTGTTACAAATCTCACACTGCTTAATTTTTTTTTCTTTCACCTTTCATTCTTCTCCCTCCCTACCCCCTTTCCCTCTCTCTTTCCATAACTATTTACCTCTCGCCTCATCATTAGCGCAATATTATTCATCCTTGTCACCACTGGTCAGCTCTGATACACTATCACAAGCTCGTTTTGTCACGCCCCCTCCCCTCCTCCCACCGGGGTGTCGATGTCACGAATGAAACACAAGGGGCGATAATAATTGTGCACTTCACATGAGCATCATTGTTACTTTGTTACGTATTGCTACGCTTTCCATCACTCGTCTTCCTCATGCTGTGAGATTCATGGTCTCTACCTTTTCACTCTACCTCACATGTAATCTAAACCAGTAGACTGACCAAGCGACTCTGCCTGTTTTCCTTTTATACCAGTGCATCGCTTTCTATACCAGTCCATCCACCCTTTCACTTGTGTCTGTGTGTCTTGTCTGGCAGTCCGTAAGCCATATGTCCGTCCATCCGTTCGTTCGTCCGTCCGTCCGTCTGATCCCCTTTCTATTTAATAATTGAGAGCTAACGCATTAACGATGCGATCTCTTACCATCGTAAAAGTAACATTCATACTGCTCCAAATGTCCCCTTCTCTCTCCCACATCTTGCTGTCTAACTATATCTCTTTCTTCCGGTGATATCATAACACTTTGTTTGGTGCGTGGGACGGGGTGGATGTAGG
>JAWQUT010000082.1:2052700-2078033 GCA_033807755.1 Ellobium chinense | reverse complement strand
CCCATCTGCTTCCAACAATGACTCAACGTTCGCTCTCGGTTATTTATTTTTGTTTGTTTTATTTTATTCATTTTATATTTACTGTCTATTTCGCAATTTTCTTTCAAGTATTCCACACTCTAGCTCTCCCTTTTTCTTTCCCTTTCCCTTTCCCTTCCTCTTTTCACCCCTTGGCCTCTTCCTCCCTTCCGATACTGTAAAGAACAAGGATATTGCTCATAAAAATGTATGCTGTGCATTTTACTAGTTTAGTCTATAGCATGGAAACTTCCATACCCAGATAATGATAACATAGGTAACTAAAAATCAAAGTAGCCCCCCCCCCCTCCTCCTCATGCATTTCTGTTGGAGAAGGAGGACCAAGGGGAAAGGGTAAAGGTGGGAGTTGGAAATGTCCAGCGAAAAGGCTCTCGAAGGGGCAGTGACGGCCATTGAATTAAAAAAAAAAAGAAAAAAGAAATAACCAGAAAAAGGCTGATCTCTGAGAGTGACATTACTGACATAGATCCCCTTCCCCTGTGTCTCAAAGTGAACCACATTCTTTTTCTATGCCAACCGTGGTTGCGTATTTCTACGTGCTAATCGCTGCATTTTGAAAGTATGGGTCTCCGGTCAATGATGGCGTTTCGGGAGATCCGCTACATAGCTGTTTGTGCTTTCGAAGATTCTTTTTATACTGTAATGACGGCCCTGCGTGTTTCGCTAAGCCGATAGATTGTTAGGAGCGTCTAGGCTGGGCCTGAGCCATGAATATTTGAATTTCATCAAAGTTAGGATCAAAACCATGCTTCCCTTAGACCTTAGGCCTACCATCGTGGGAATCTGAGCATACGTCTTCAGATCTCATGGAGTTGGGTTTTAAATTTTAAGCACGTCTAATTTATGTACTCTGGGCTTCTCTTTGTGTTGAAACAGAAAAGGTCGACACATTGCGCACTGGAAAAGCGTTCGTGTGACCTTGTGCAGCACATTGCTTTAACCTGCTAAACTCCTGGGTTATTTGAAGCTTATACTTCAGCACTGTGTGACAGGTAGGGGTGGGCAAATTCATTTCTGAGTATCGATACTTTGGATAATTAGGAATGTCGATTCGGTAACGAAATTCAATATCTGGGGTTTCGATACGATTTCGATACTTTTGATGTAAGCGGCGACAGTTTGTGTGACCCAAACAGGATTCTCCTCTCCATAGCGATACTTAAAGAGTCTGGCATCGGCCCACTACTGATGACGACTTCTTGTGGACAGCCAGTCGTAGATTGCTGTTCGGTTCCAGAGCGAGGGCTGAGGGGCCAAAGAAGCTGAGAAATAGCTGGTAGAGAAGGAAAGGAAGAGAGGAAGGATAAGGTTAAAGGAGAGACAAGGGAATGGAAAAAAATCGTGAACAAGGAAGGATGGAAGACGGATTTACGGCAGGGAGGGAGGATGGGAAACAAAAACAAAAAAAATGCAAAGAAAGAAAGAAAGAAGAGGAAAGCAAGGGAGGGAGCTAGGACAAAGAAGGAAGGGGAAAAAATGAAGAGATCAAAGGAAGGAAAGATGGATGATAGGAAATAGAGCTGAAGGCTAAAAGAGAGAAAGAAAGAAAGAAAGAAAGAAAGAAAGAAAGAGGCAAATAACACGCAAGGATGAGCAGGAATACTGACACATAGGTCATTCCTACTATTCATTCGACCCTCTGAAATACGTAGCATCTTTACATTTACAGCGCACATCTCCCGTCAGATCGCCTCAACAGTTTAGGGCCCATTTTCGAAATTTCCAGCTCGCGTTCAGAATAGTTTGTGGCCTTTTTTATTGTCGTCGGTCTCACGATTATGTTTTCCTCCCTGTCAGAATGTGTTTGATGCTGATGCGAATGTGTCCATGCACTTCCCTATCCGTTTTTGATCGCTGCTTTTGCTTTTTGGTCGTTACTGACGCCTACGAGCCTTTGGCGTGATGTTCTCCGTGAAGTGGTGTCGTTAAGCTCAATAAGGCATGGTCTTAATAAAGTTTCTTTCTACTGTAAAGGTTAGATCAGCGTTGTTGTTGTTGTTGTTGTGTTGTTGTTGTTGTTGTTGTTGTTGTTGCTGCTCTTGCTGTTATTATCTTTATTACTGTAGCTGTTGTTGTTGTTGTTGTTATTGTTGTTGTTATGTATAGTTTGTACTGGGTGAATGAATCCAAAATAGGTAAAGCACGGCCACATTTAAGAAGGGAAAAACAGAAAATGTCATATATAGAACTACTGTTTCGCCACTGTGCATTTCTTAGGGCTGGTTGGTACGTTGTCATTAGGATGTGTTTGCAGGTTTCATGTGGAAAACATTTCCGTATTGGAGTACTGTCATCGATATTCTTCGCATTAAATGAAAGTTGTAGAAGCAAGTGTATCTTTTTTAAATGAAGAAGTATGGTAAATATTTAGGAAGAGGAAAAAGAAGAAGAGGTGACATTAGAAAAATGAAAGGAACACACGACAGAAGCGAAGGGAAAGATGAAGAAGAGGGAAAATAAAGATGAAGAGAAAAAGACTAAACTGCAGGAGAATTTGTAGAACGGAAAAGTGGGAAGTAAACCCTTAAAAGGAGAAAAATAAGGAAGAGAATGTTTAAAAGAAAGAGAAATTGATGGAGAAGGGGGAAGAGAAGGGAAGTGAGCATAACAGGGAGAAGGCGCCGAAGGTTAAAAAAAAAAATTCAAGTCGAGCAGACATGAAAGAGGATAAGGAGAACAGAGAAAGGGAAAGGGAAAAGGAAAAGAGTTTAACGCAGAGATTAAAGAAAGAAAACATATGGGAGAGGGAGAAGAAGTGCATGAAGAAGACCATGACAAAGAAGAGAATGAAAGCAAGCAACAAGAACACAGGAATCAAACAAACCTGATAATATTAATCACTTGTTTTTATACGTTTAATTATATATTTTTATTAATAATACCTGAATGAAATCTGAGGTAGGCAACTTATCAACGTTTACATATTTAACAGTGTCCAACAATCATATGGGTTAATCCCGCTACCAATCGTGATAATGTACTAGACTTATAACATTAGGCGGAGACAACTATAATAACCTGGTCCACATAACCATTGCTGTACCAACGAGTTCATGTCCAGTACATTCCACATTCATTCTATATAGAGTGTTGATCAAACTTAACCGGCAGCAGCGGCGGCATTAGCGTTGAGGTTAGTCACCAGTAACCCTAACAGGAGGGGCAGGAGACTTGAACTTGAATCGCTATCGCTATGGTGCTCCTCCTTCTTGTGATAGTGATGGTGCTCGTGGCTGTGGTCGTGGTGATGGTCGTGCTTGTATGAGCCCTTCTCTGAATGGCTGTGGTGGTGATGTTCCTCTTTGTACGCCCTCACGACATCCGCGACCAGGATGGAAAGAACGATGACCAAAAGGACAAAGCTGAGGGTGGAAAGCTTCATGGTTGGGCTAGGTTTGGGGTGTGAAACTTCCAAAGTGAGGAAGAACTAGCGGATGATCTTCCTGAAGCTAGGCTGGAGCAGAGCGGCCTGTTGCCAACGTCTTACGTTGAACGCTTTGCTGGATGAAGGAAGAAGTGCAGAGCCACTGGTTGGACACCAGTTTTATACCGAGGGCAGTGGACACATCCCAGAGAGGTGATCATTGTTCAGAGCACGAATACTCTCAAATCACTCACAGAAATACATCGAGCAGGCATTTAGAAGAATGCAGTGCAATGTAGCTGTTATGTGGTGACTTCTGACTAACAGAAACAGTAGATTTAATTATGAAATAGGCCAGTAGTACTATTATAAAATGCTCGAAAGAAATACTAGGCATTTGGACAAATTCTGAAAATAATTTTTTGTCACATTCAGAGACTTTATCGTACTCACTGCACAAAGTACATGTACGTGCATATTGTACACAAACCTGCCCAACTCACGCTCAAACACAATCTGAACGTGACCTAGGTCACTACACAAATATTGCGCTAGTGTTGCTGAGTAGTAGTATAGAGTCTATTCTTGTGAAGACTGGCATACCTAGGTCTTAAAGGGTTTATTGTCTTAGCATTTGCATTCTAGCCTATTGATAAGTGGCATACTATGGGACCAATATTTGAAATCAGTTAAAGAATTGTGTCAACAAATGGTAGCACTAAACATCTGGCCATCTGGCCGTTAAACACCAATTCAATGAATTTAGTCATGACCATGTAAAAGTCACAGTGACTACCGATCGTGCCAAGAACAATACCTTTGTGTTAGATCTATGATACCTAGACTACCTATCAAAGAGAAGTCTTCTTTTATTTTCATACTCAAAATCCTACTGCGTGACCTAAAGAAAAAAAAATGTTTCGTGTCGCGTGAGCACGTGTCCGCCTCGCGAAAGTACAACGTGATTAATTAAAACGAAACAAAAAAACCCCCAAAATAATACTTGTAGTTGAGCAGTGAGTAGCGAAAGAGGCATGAAAAGGGGAAAAGGTCTAGCTCTGGCTGATTTGCAGCATCACCTTTCACGATTCGTGTGACCCCATCATTTTATTTTTCTTCTGGCACGAGAAAAACGTCACTGCCGATTCCCGCGGAAGTAATATCATAGCCTACTTCCCCCGGAAATGACGACATGACAGCATAACGTACGCACGGAAGCGAATCCACGACAGTGGTGTAATGTTTCCAGATATTTTTGTTACCAGCGCAGACGAAACGAAATGTATTTTTGAGGATTGTGTAGATCCAGTTGCCAAGTAAAATGTTGGAAACGAAAACAGTCGTGACTGTAAATAGCTCGCGTACGCGGCTGAAATAATCGTCTAAACTAGACTAGAATAGTTCTTGCAGTGTCGAATGATTTCCTTGTCAAACCCTCCTTGGACTTGCGGTGTTTTCTCTATTTTCAGAGGCAGTTCAGGTTAGTAAGTTTTTAGATCTATTTTACTTCGAAGGCATCAGAAACTTGCGTATTAGTAGTATGAGAGGAAAGGGAGTGTTTGGGGCTGGGGCCGGGGGGGAGGGAGGGGGACAGAACTGACTTTTAAGCTGAGGGAGGAGAAGAAAAAAAAAATGAAAAGAGCACTATTATCTACAAAGGATGTCAGCGACTGGCATGTATTGACAGTAATCAGGAACTCTTCCACCTACTGCATGGTTTAGGGTAAGAAGAGGCAAGGTTTGGAAGGGTGGGGAGGGGTGGGAAGGGGAGGGTGACGATCAGCATATGGATTCTTTGCTGGGGTTTAAATTGGCTAAAACAGCACATAAAGATACGGATCTGTCCAGAATGCAGTGATGTTGTAAAAGGCTACAAGTAAACAAATAAATATATTTAAACAATTTGCAGAATGATGAAATCAGGGTTCTTTGACCCACAAAACTTCAAAAGTCTAAACCCATCCTTTACAAGACTGCCGAAAATCTGTGGTAATAATACTCACTGTATCTTCATACCTATTTGTGAAGCAGAATTCACGGGGACATACCGTCAAACTAGGGCAGATTTATGGTTCAGATAAACAGTCCCAGAAGTAGATAAACAATGGGACCACAGTACTTACTGATCCACTGTCCACTGTGGTATTCTTTAAGCGTTTGACATCGATAAGATCAAGACCAGTGCGCCGTGTGCCTGTGTCTTGTTTTGTCAAGGGACTATTTTATTTGTTTTTTAAAGGACCGTATAGTAGGGTTACATAGTCTTAGTAAAGAGGGCGAATAAATAAACTGGTGTTTTTAGTGTATTTGAAAATAGGTGGAGAGTAGTGAGAAACTCAGTCTGCTATTTTAGGCAAGATGGCAAGTCTTGTGTTTTCTACATCCTTGCATTCTAGTAACTAGCTGCTTGAAGGAGGTGGGGAAGGAAGGAGCGGACGAGGGAGAGAGGAACGACTGGAATACTATGAAAGGATAATATGTAGACTGTTTGGATTAGAACTNGGCAGCTGGGGGGGAGGGGGGAGGGGAAAGAAGAATACGGATAGATCAGTGAAAGCCCTGCAAGAAAGGATATGAAGGCAAGGATTGTGTCTGTACGGTGTCTGTAAAACTTCAAACGGGGGCGATGAGGGCTGGACGTCATGTCTTACTCCTGACAATGTATGCCCTTTGTTGTCCAGAAATAATTAAATTATGAGGGATATGGATTCCTTGGTGGCTGCTGTGTGCTGGTGGTGATTTTTCAGTTATGCGACAAGAATGAAACATCCTCACTTTTCTCGGATGGAAAATAGCGGCCGTGTTTGTAAATTACGGGCTCGTCGCTGTGTTTTTGAGAGTGTGTGTCTCAAGCAATCTATGGTGTTTGGCGACAATCAGGACATAGCTTTTAGTGCTTATATAATTTTTTTTTTAAAATTATGTTGCTATATAAAAAACACCAACTTTGCGACTGACGACAGTTGGTTGAGCAAATTTCAATAAGTATGTACAATTTACCCCAGACTCACGTCCTCTTCACTTACCCACACGGTCACACTTATTTGCCTAACTGCTTTGCCTCCTTAGTCCTTTCAAACCTCCTGCATATTTGATCGAATATCGAATTCCTGCCTACAGGGCAAGCATTGTTTTGGAAGTTTAAATATCTCTCTTCATGAGCCTCCTTTATTTATTCATGAATTTTCTTTATGTCATTAGCTGAAGATTATATCGATGGACCCTTGATCATTAAAGGTGAAGCGATTTTTAAGAGGAAGACTTTTCGCTTGGACCCGATTTTGAAGGAAGATGAGGTTGAGGAGAGGGGGGGCGGGAGAGTGGGGAAGCAATGACCATAGTGGAACAGGAACAGCATTTGAATCTCAGCAGAAAACCTGCTGCCTGCTGAGTATGTGGGTAGGATTAATGACCCCCAGCTCACAAGCCCCCCCNCCCACCCCACTCCCAACTTCCTTTTTTTTTCACCACTTCCAGCGCTCACATATAATCATCATGTTGATCGCCTACGTCACTGCTAATATATTCAAAACGATTCACCATCCAATCTTGTAACGAGATCATCTGATATTGTAATGGTCACTGCGTGACTTGTCAAAACTACGACTGGTCACAAAACCGTTTATTTGTGAGATATGAATAGCCAAACATGCTAAGTACGTGCGTCACTACTATAGAAGCAGATGACCTGTGCCCACTGTCTAATTGCGCACCCCGTCCATCGAATATTGTAATGGTTACTACCTGGCTTGTTATTGTTTGAGCTGCCTCTGACCGGAAGACCTTTTCGTTCATCTGAGAGGTCTACATGTACTGCGTCTGTCGAGTAAATTAGCTGGCAAGAGGGGAGGACTGACCGTCTTCCCAGACAGGACAGTCAGTATGTTATCTGTCGGACAGAGGACAAAGCACTTACTTGCTTGTTGGTTACTGTGAGGCTGCGACCTATACTTGCTTTGGTATGAGACGTGGGCGAAATGGAGGCTTTATTTTTTTTTTCTCGAGCAGCTTCAGATAACAATGCTGTGATTTATATAGAGAACGTTTTCTTGCGCCTTTAAGGGGAGTGGCTTTTGAAAAGATGGAATCGTCCAGACAGTATATAATAGAGAAAAAGAGACTGGTGAAGAATTGAGGAGAAAAGGTTAGAAGTCTGTACATGTGTACACAAGAGTATAGAAAGACGAGAGAAAGTAGTAGAGGAGAACATCGAGTAAAACAAAGCGAGGCAGAGTGATATAGGTTAGAGAAAGAAAGGGAGAGAAGGGCTGAGAGCGAAGAACCATGCGTAGAATAGAGTAGAGTAGAGTAGAGTAGAGTAGAGTAGAGTAGAGTAGAGTAGAGTAGAGTGAGTAGAGTAGTAAGAGTAGAGTAGAGTAGAGTAGTAAATATAGGCGGGAGTCACCAAGCACAGGTAGCTTTACATTTGTCAAACCGATATTCGTCCCCTTTCCAACCCGCCACTTGTGGTGCGGTCTCCGGGGCAGCATACTGGGTCGCAAGTCACAACCCCGAGCTAGTCTGTATTTCATTTCGCCTAACCCTCAGACGGCGATGCAAACATTGGCCGTCTTGATCTCAGGATCCAGAGTTTCGTTTTTGTGAGAGCCTCGCCAAGAAAAAAACCCACCAAAAACTGTCGTCACAGGAGGATCTCACTCCCCACCACTGGTGACACTCAAAAATTTTTCATTCGTGCGGAGCGTGCTTATTCTAATGGGAACCGCGATGGATATAAGAAACAATACAGCGAGTGTCATTGTGTGCGGTGTCAGCTGATAGGCCTCCTGATACCTGTGTGAGAGGTCTTGTTTGTTTATGTTTGATTTGCCTGTGTCACGTACATACATGATCGATGACTTGATTTGCAATTTTGATTGTGCTGTCCAGTGATTGTAGTGAACAGTGCACCCTTTTGTGCTAGTTGATTAAACATCAGATTGTTTGACAGTTTTGCGATTAGACATGATCAATACAATACCACGGCTCCTTTGTATGCCTTCGAATTCCTCTGTGATTGATCATTTCGTAAAAATGTAATTTTTTTTTCTCTCTCTTTAATCTGTGTCTCTCCCGAAGCGCCTGTTTATGTGACGTAAACCAATTCACTGGCATTATGCAGGTTGACCTTCAGTGATATTGAAATGGATATTCGATAATCCCTTTAACACAAAATGCCTAACTTTCGTAGCTTTTTATGTTTGTTATTAAGTATCGATACGTCACCCTTGTAGACGTTTGTAAAGAACTATTAAAAATGTGTAGTTCTTTAATCTCGTTACAGTGAATTCGTTTACTGGTTTATTTCTCCAGTTCGAGTACAGTGAAGGAGTTTCTGCCTTGCAACCAGTTCGAAAGATGCATAAAACGTCCAACACGTAAACTTTCTTAGAATAGATCGTGTCATTTTCGTGAATCACATTGTTTTCATGTGGATTACTGGGTTGGATTTCTTCCATACTGGATATTTGCAGCATCTGGTGGTGTGACGTGAAATGAAATTATGCCTGTTTTGATATGTACATGATCTGCAGAAGTGGTGTTTTGTGTGAACAGATTCCTCCCATGGTCATTATTATTGTATTACAGCATTAGTATGTCGTTGTTAGTATACACGGTGGCATAATAAATTATCGTCCTTGAAAGAGTTGCCGCCCCGGAGTTATTAGAACAGGATGAGAGCAGGTAACTTTCTCTCTCTCTCTCTCTCTCTCTCTCTCTCTCTCTCTCTCTCTCACACACACACACACACACACACACACGCACACACACACACACACACACACACAGAGCTGTTGATGCAAAGCATTATTGTCGTTGCACGCTCTGTTGTCCCTGTTTTGTTTCCATTTTGTCATCATCATTATCATTAGCCAACATTGACCTGCTATCATTGACTTTACTACTGTGTCCTCTATTGTCGACCACATCTTCTCTGATTAGCAGTTCGCATACATGAAGATATTTATATGTGTGGTCATTTTCTTTTTCATATCCAGCACGAAGACACCAGATGAGACGTCCACACAAAGAAGCGGAGACGACAAGTGAAGCGAACAAGGTATAGTATTACCATAGTCGTAATATATTATTATTCTATTGTCGTTGTCTTTACATTGGAAATTCGTTTGACGCAACCTTACTCCAAATCTTTCGAAACAGTCCAGTATAGACTGTGAGTACCGAGTGGTCTTTAATTCTTGACTGTGTACGTACATATATAAGCAGAGGATCTCAACTTGGACTCTGTGGTGACTATAATACATTTGACTTCATCAAATTTCCTTGTCAAATAAATTAAAACGAATAGCCGGTGCCCTGCAGTATTTGATATGTTCATACTGTGCATGTGTCAGTGTGTGCTGATATAGACTAGTTATTGGGAGTGTCAGTAACATGTGCACAAATGCGTCGTCTACCTAAAGCTTCCATCTGGCCTTTATACTCGTCCTCAAGTCGTTCGTTCTTCTTTCCATTCTTACGTCATCGCACCCACAAACTAAAGTCAATTTCAGCTTCACTTCTCTTTCTGTCTCTTTCTCAGACTCTCTCTCTCTCACTCTCTCTCTCTCTCTCTATCTATCTATCTCTCTCATACTAACTCCCTTTCTCGTTCTTTGTCAGTCTCTTACTCGTGCGCGCGCACACACACACACACACACACACACACACACACACACACACATATTCATTCACATTCCAAACAAGCTCATGCTCACTTTTTTCCCCTTACGTCTTGCGTGGATTTAGGAGTCTTTAAAGCAAAGCCAATAAATCTGGCAAAGTAGATTTGCTTAGGTCTAAGAGGCGCCGTTGTACCTTTTTGTATATGCAAAGACCCACATTTCCCCGCTTCTCAGTTACACACAAATTACTTGAGTAACTTTGGGGGGGGGGGGGNGGTCTATGTTTCTCCCCCCCCCTCCATTTTTTTTTTGTATGATGGTGAAAGCTGGATTGGGACAAGGCTGAGGCCAGGTTTGTGGGTGTGTATGAGGGGTGGAGGTGTGTGTATGTGAGGGGTTGGTTGGGGGCGGAGATTGGGAAAGGGTAGAAACTTCTGTTTTGAGAACCTCTTTAACTTGTCAGAGCAGGTATGTTTACGACTCAACGCCATTCTTTAAAGGAAGAATGCCTTTTGTTGAATGTAAGAACCCCCGACCCTTCTTCCTCCTCTTACTGCATCTTTCACAACTCACAACCCACAAACCCACACCAGAGCGCTCGTCAACGCTGAACCCAAACAATCAGTAGATGTTTATTGATGTCTCCTTTAACCCTTGGGCCTTGGCTATGGGCGGACGGTGTTTGCACAGTTTTAGCCCCTCTTTAAAAAACTTCCCACGGAATTTTAGTTTGTTTTCTGGAGGATTCCCCCCTTTTTGTGTGTGAGAGGAGAGAGCCTCTGACGGGCGACTGAGGAGCCTTGCAAAGTCAATAGGTTACCGACTATCGTCGTAAGGTGGATTTCTCTCCTTCTCCTACTGCTCTATTAAGACTGTGCACCCCCTCCCCCTCTCCCCCTTCCCCATATTATTAAGGTTTCTTCTCCGACCCCCGAGCTATGGTTTCTCTTCCTATCTCCTCCCTCTTCTCATTTACGTGGCCACCCTCAGGCAAGAGTTTCGAACCCATTCCTCCTTCCCGATATTGCTAAATCCCAAAATCCTCGAGTTCGGAGATCTCCTGATGCCTTCTCCCTCAGGCACAGTGTCCTGTGAGGACTGTAAGGATGATAGCTTCCGCCCTGCATTTTTGCCTTCTCTTTTTTTTTTTCGTTAGTGGACTACTGATCTCACTTCTTTTAGATTGTATAATATACACCTATTCTGGACTGTAAGTATATGAACATTAGATTGTAAAAGATAGCTGTGGTGATATGTGTGTGTGTGTGTGTGTGTGTGTGTGTGTGTGTGTGTGTGTGTGTGTGTGTGTGATAAGTTCTTCACCCCCCTCCCCCCTTGTTTCTTTTATTTTCCCAAACGCGGCAATTCCATGAAACTTGTCCAATGTCCAGTATCAATGTCCAATCAGGAACTCGAGTTTTATTCCATGAAATGTTGGTCAGGTTTCATCGCTTTTGTCAATAGCAGTATTTCTGTATGAAAATGCACTGGCATCACCTTACCGTAGCTGGCTTTTGCAGTAACTAACAGAACAATCAAACTGGAATGGCTCAAAAGGGTGCAAGTGATCGGAATCCCTGGAAAAATTAACAAATCTCTCGTCGCTGTCTCTGATATCTCTCTGTTTCGATCTAGGAACTCTCCCTCTCTATCTGATCCGGTATCTTGAATGCCTCTCTTTTATTCCCCTTTTATCTTTGTGTCTCTTCGCCTGTCTTCTGCTTTTCCCTCTGTAGTTTTCTTCATACGTTTGTGAGATACGTCTCATAAAATGTATCAAAAGATTTGCAGTCACTGTCACCTTAGTGTGAAGGCGATGAGTGCGTGTTACTGTATAAAATATCAGAGAGAAACACTGAAAAGTTTCATGACGCCAAAAAATAACACATTCGAGTACTGACCGTGCACTGTTTGATCTAGCGTTGATAGGAGGCAAAGTGTTTGCCCCTCCCCCCATCCACTTTCCCAACTAAAAGAAAAGTCTTGGTCCCCCCAATACGCTTTCCATGGTTGTCATTATCACGTTTATGTCCGCAAAAGTCATTGCATTTCTTCTTCCCTCCCCTCCCACTTAGGTACCAGTGTCGCTTTGCCAACCATCTGACTCAGAATTTTGATTCTTTGTTTCGGGAGATGTCTACCCAGCACTGTGTTTCAGAATCGAAATAGAATCGATACTTTCTGTACTTAGATTTTGAAGACTTGAGTCTCGCGATACTTAAAAGTTCAGGTATCGCTCACCACTGAAGTGGAAAAAGTGAAATAAAAACCTCGGGTAGCGCGGAAAGATACATCAACATCTGAAAACTGAAAAGCCTTTGGGAACCACTTTTGGGGTTGGGAATTTACTCGTATGTGTGTAAGAAGTACAAAAGGGGGAGGAGGTGGGGGGTTATTTCGAATCAGTCAAAATTGGGGTCTGATGCTTAGAATCCTCAAACACTGCATTAGCTCACTTTAGAAGAGATGTGCACTGTGTGTGGGTTGAGGGTGGGGGGCGGGGAATCTCCCCTTTCCCATCACCTATCAGACCCAATTTTTATTTTCGCCTGATGACAGTGTTTTACTAAAAACTACAAAAACTACATTACATTATAAAGTCGAACGCAGACGGCTGCACATAATAACAGCCTTCGCTAAATCACGGTAAATATTGTCAAACATCACACTAATACGGCTGCACACAAAAGTAAAGTACCGATTTCCCATCATTAAACTGGTGTAAGTCAATGGTAGGATTACCCCGAGGGGGAATTATATTTACACAGAACCGTTTTCCAATACCAAAGTCCGTGGGATCCTGCATTGTCATGTAGATTCATGATTGTCACTGACATTGAGGTTGTGGTTACTTTTCGCAAATAAAAGTCGACTTTTAAATACTGTACCACTTTTGTTTGACACCACCTACTAAGCTGCGAAAGATCACCCCCCCCCCCNCGGAGCCAAAACATGACATCTCAGGAATCGGTGCAAGGAATGGAAGAGTTATGTTTTTTTCTTCCGTGGTTTGTTCTTCCTGTTCAAATCTTCCTTACACCATATTTGGAGATTGCCTGTCTGTCTGTCTGTCTGTCTGTCTGTCTGTCTGTCTGTCTCTCACACACACACACACACACACACACACACACACACACACACACACACCACATCGTGGCACAACGATTGTCTCAAGTGGTTAAACGGAGAAAAAAAATAAGACGGAAGGGTTTGGAGAGAGGGCAGTCCTTGCGAAATCTGTCAGACATCATTAACAAAATGTGGAAATGAAGTGGTAAGAATGCGGGGTAAAATTACTGGTAAGAACAGGAAAGCCGAAAAGAATGACTGACTTACTCTCTTGTTGCCTCCTCCCTCTTTCCCTAACTCTACTTGTTAGGACAACCGTGATACCAGTGCAAATGATATACTCGCATTGCCCAGTGCTCATCATCTATCTATGACACCTTTCCCCCAACCCATTATCGAAAGTATGGAAATGCCTATGCAGAACTAAGTATAATAATCGATAGTATAAGAATCGTATTAGCCCTGACGGCTGAGTATCGCGATACTTAAAAAAAAAAGGCAAGTAATTGCCCAGTGCCCACCACTAGCTAACTCTCAGCAAAGACCTGNGGGGGGGGGGGGGGGGAACCAAGAACGACAACACTAACGAAGAAAATGTCACTAAAAAGGGAGACTACTAATTATAATGTCTCTGTCTAATTGGCCTTATCGCCTCGTTAGTTTCATTATTCTCTGTCTGATGTCTGTGCAGTGTTATCTTCCTGTTCCCAAGTTCCCCTTGACCCCCCGTAATCAGGGTCTTCAGATAACATGCAGCATCGGAGGGAACCCGCGATACGAGCACGCACCTGCAGGAGAATGAGACTTATTTTATAAGAACTACAGGGGCGTACACGCGAGCGTGCATGGTCATGGTGAACTTCGGTGGTCCTGGACCTAGGCTGCAGAACTGCTGATTGGGGAGTGGTCACAGAATAAAAATTCTACGAAAGCACTAAAGTCTATAAATTACGTCAGTAACATTTTCTTGTCATGTCTCCATGTGAATCACATTTTTTTTTTCATAGCGGAAAAGGATAGCCGTGCCTGTATACTAGTTGCTGCGTTTTGAGAGCATGGGTTTTCGTCTAAGATGACGCTTCGTGATGTCCGGAAATAGCCGTTGGTGCTGCTTTAGATTTTTTTTTCTTTGTTCTGTGAGAAGAAAAGAAGTAGAAAGGTTTGCGGATTTCAGAGGACTTTTGTTAGGCGTTCAAGTGCATTAATGAAATTGCTACGACGCATCGAGTCAAAATCTAGAGTCAATGCGCCTTTTTGCTTAGGCTCGGCTAATTGATCTTTGGAATATTGAGCATCAGGATCGAGCCTTTCATCGTGCCAGGCGATACAAGTTATCAACGAAAGTTGCTTGTCGCAGAAGCATTAGTGAAGGTTTTATTGTTACTTTATAGGGAAGGATGTGCAGGAAGGACTGTATGAAGACTGTTTGCATTAGTATCAGTGACGATAATAATTATTCTTATTTGTGGAAGGGCTCACGTAGAGTGAGAAGAAAACAAGCTGAAAACGAAGGGGTATTCTGTGTATGAGTCTGTGTGTATGCGTTTAGGTATGTGAAAAAAAAAGGGGGGAGGAAGAGAGGGGATGGTGAGATAGAGGGAAGTGAGGTGGCGTGAACGCTAGCTTACTGCGATCTGAGTTCGAGTTCGAATCTTTATGGCCACTCTTTGTTATGGCGATCGAGAAAGCTCGAGCTGGAAGAAGCTCGCGCGGGGATCGATCTTTACTATCCGAACTATGTAAAGATCAGTCGGTCCGACTTTCCAAGATGAGAGATCGGTCCACACTCAGCACCCAGCTTAAGAGGTCGGGCTAAATTAGAACAAGGGTTGATTGAGTGTTTTTGAGGTTTGGTGCAGAAAGGATGGCAATTAGCCGATCCTATGTTTTATGAACATGAATTGATGGAAGTTTTCCAGGACAACATCGGCCTTATTCATAGCTGGCTCAGATAAACATTAGCAACCGGCCACGGCTTCTAGCTGGCCCAAAATGGCCGATGCCAGGACCCCCACATTGCGAGGCAGGTAGGCCAAGTAAAACGCGAACCGGATTCAGCTTATTTATACTCAAAGCACGAACATATCTGGAATATTTAAAATTTGCACAAGGATCTAGTCTGGCATCCCGGAGCCGGAAAGGGGTCTCTTGCAAGCATTATTATTTGATCTAAACAAAACAGAAAAAGATTGTTTTTGAAGCCCATCTCAAGTTTCTCCCTCGTGCAAGATGATGGGTGGACTTTGTTTACCCTGGCCATAAGCCATCTCGGTGTGAATGTGTAAACATGTGCTGAAAGATGCTGGGCAGCCCTGCAATTGCATGCACATTTCGTGAAAACAGGATGCTGTAATCCCTTTTTTTGTCAAAAATGTGTTTACTTGACAAAGTTTTGTTGCGGAAATAATGTAATACTAAGGTACTGATATGATTGCTGTAGATGAAGCTTGTACAATAGTCGTGTCGTGACCCCAGTGTTGAGGCTAAAAGAAATCAGTAGTATGCATGCATGTTACAGTGGTGCACGAATAATGCGTACACCCTGGGACCGACCAAAAGTGTACTTATTAACAGAAATACGTGTTAACCGTACAAGTGCCCTTAGAGAAGAAAAATCGGGACCAAAATTTCTGTACGCAGTATCAGAGTTTACGTATTAAGCGTGCCCGTATTAAGTGTGCTATACTGTACACATAAATAGAACAAATACGTGTATCAGCAACCACATCGTTATGTGGGTGAAATGTGTGTACATTAGTACATTATGCAGAAAATGACTTCAATCCTATTCTACATCAAAGAAAATTATAGATCATGGCTATGCTTAATGCGCTGCACTCTGTGTGTGTCAGTCATTCCATTCAGAATTTGCATGGGCGTCAGAAAGTGGGCGTGGTTGTGTGACGACTATGCTTTTCAGCGTGTTGTAAAGAGAGAGAATGCCTAGATGTGATGGGTGGGAGGGGTGGAAAAAAAAANNNNGGGGGGGGGGGAAGAGGGCTAGAATTTGAAAATGTAGGGCAGCTTATTAATTTCATCATATAATTCTCTCCTAACGCACCATCCACAAACCACAAACTGTCCTGTTGTGGCGTCGCATTCAATTTAGTAAGTAAACCTTTCTGCAGCAAGAATAGCACAATAGGTGAAACCTTGGAAGAGCATCTCTCAAAGAAGATTACAACTCACAATAACCGAAATGCAACATAATTTTATTCGTGCCTGAACAAAATTACTGCGTAAAAAGATCTTACCAGAATCACTAGCAAAGTCTGGGGGATCCGGGACGGTGTAGGGCAGCTGATCTATGTCAAAGTCCGTGGCACATCATTGTTTCATTGGCAAAGGCGTAGAAGTTTTCCGTTTTTTTTTCCTTTTTTTTTTAGTGAAAATTTCAAACTGTTTAAATCTTTGCACTGGATCTCTTAAGTCAAAATTCCTTTCTAGCCCGAGGTAGTTGAAAGATGTAGGTCAAGGACAAGGGGGTAGTGGCGAAAGGCACCAGATACGCCGCTAACAAGGCAGGCAGTGCTGTTTGTAAACACTTTGGAAAAACAACTGCGCTTTAACACGGAACGTGAGCTTGCCCCCTCTTTCTTAAGATGCTGGGAAAAAAAAATGGTCGAAGTAAACCGAAAAGATTTTCCTTTGAAATGTATTCAAAAGGTTTGTCTGAGTTAATAATAATAATAATAATAATGATGATGATGATACGAATAAGAATGATAATGCTGTTCAAAGTCTCGTATCCAAGCTAATGCCTGCTCACACGACCTCAGACTATTATTACGCCAACAGGCTAGATCACTGTAGGACTTTCTCAGCACCCTAGGGAGTATACAATGCCGCTGCCATTTGGAGACGTTGATTACTGGCTTTCTGATATCTTTCACTGCCTATAGCCAGGAACCCATTTTAAGGAGAGGTGAACTGAGAAAAATATGGATGAAATGATTTCTCAAGGCACTTATCACTGTTATGGCTGTATCAGAGATGAGACTTGACCGCCCGTAGTGGCGTAGAGCCGTCGATAGGAAGGTGTCTTTTTTAACAGCGCAAAAAAAGAACAACAAAACACCTGAAGAGAAACCTGCCACTCATACGAGTCGAAGCCTGGACCCTTTGCGCCAAAGATACTCCATCTCGTGGCTATAGGGTGGAAAGCAAGAATTCGGTCCCTATTATTTGAGAACTTAGCTGCCAGCGTTCCGGTTACCGATCTCAATCTATTATACTGTTTACTTGTTAAAGTGTCAACCTAGATTTCTGTGAAAGCATCCTCATCTCTCATATCCCAATTCCTTCTCCTTCCTCCTACCCAATTTCGTCCTCCAGCTAGTCTGTTGCATTATAACCCCCCCCCCCCCCCCCNCCCCCCCCGGCCCTTCATCGAAGTCCAGAAGTACTCATTACCATCTTACAATCTTATATTGTAGAGGGAAGAGAAGCCAACTCCTGGCAGATTGCCCTGTTATGGTAATCATCCTTCTGCAACATTACCCAGCGCAGTAGGCGAACATACACTTGTAATTGCATAACGACTGATACAGAACCCACATTATAAAGGACAGCACTATACAGCACAGAGTACCGCACTGTTGTTGCTTTCTCTCCCGCTCNCCCCTCCCTCCCCCCGCTTCCTGCCCCCCTTTTTTTTTTAACGCTTCACACAAGGGAAAACCCAGTGATCCCAATTTCCAGGATCGTCGGGATGACAATGACTTGCAGCAACAAGTGGGATGACACCAGATCATGGAGCGAATCTCCTGAAAGACCCCCATCCCTATTGTCTGGGATCATGGGATATTTGCGAAAGGTGACACAATAATAGCATCCACCTCAGTGATAAAACGACGTGAGATAACCCGCATAATCGCCCGTGTCGGGTGTCCAGGAATTTGCTGGGAAAGCTTTTCATTAACAAAACAGTCGATTCCACTTAATCTCAACTTCTTAAAAAGGCATGAACACTTTGGAGTGATGGAGTTGCGATATCCAGTGATTTTTACCAAAGAATACAGTTTTTATTTTTATGCGAATTAGCGGAGGATGTGAAGCCAACTACGATTAAACTGTGAGTCGAGTGTTATTTATACTGGCCTTTACCAGCGGTATTCAAAGATCCCTTATATCGATACACTTCCAAGATTCCCGATAATGGTTTTGTTGTTGTTGTTATTATTGTTGTTGTTGTTTTTGCTGTTGTTGTTGTTTTCTCTTAACCTGCTTTTATATAGATTAGATAAATTGTTCTGTTCTTGTGCTGTAAAGAAGACATGGGAAAAACTGCTAAACTTTTTCTCTGTAATACCGATCGTCGCTTGAAATGTAATTGATGTTTGATAATGTTACTCCAGTGGGTTCATGTTGACACAATCACAGCCAAAACTGCAAGGGGGATGCCAGCCGTGATGACATGGACACATACCTATCAACGAATAATAACTTGGAAAAAGGGTCACAGCTTTGCCATGTGCCTTACCTTAGACAATAAATATTGCATAGTTTAACATAATATAGAGGTAGATTCGGGGCAGATGCTCATTTAATAGGACTATCTGGTTCCAAGGATGCCAGTATTTTTATCTTTAAGCTAACACAGCCTTTATGCAATGTTTTTGCGAGCTTGGAATGCCTTGTCTTAGTCAACAAATATAGCATATTTTTAACATACAGTGATAGCTGCAGAGCGAGTGCTAACTTGTTAGGCATAATAATATCTGAATCCAACACCGGATGCCAGTGTAACTTACCTTTAACTTTTCTGCAATGTTTTTGCGAGGTTGGAGCACCGGGCAAATCGCAAGATTTTTCTCTTGTATTATGGACAACCTATATATCATAAAAGATCTTAAAACATTTTATTTTTTATAGGCAGTTCAGTTTACTTATCCACCCCAAAACGTCTGTCGGCACTTAGGCCTGAAAATCTTATCTTGAAACGATGCATATAAATGAGGTAATGTAAGTACTGACAAAGACCCGACTCAAAAGGGGAAGAGTATGTTGATCATCTACATTACAAAATGACTTAAAGAGCGCATTACAAAATGACTTAAATAGCACTGTACTTAATAAATGGTGTTTTGTGCGCATTCTTCATGTTAGTCGTTTGCAGTATGCAAGATGGATACAGCGTTTGTCGAAAGTTTTGAATTGCCTCTTTCAACAGAGGTGAAGATCGTTAATGGTTGTCGGCAGCATACATAGATCTAAACGATCTTTTGTGGCATGTTGGGCTCTTCGCTACTGGATGTTGTAAACATGCACACTCGAAATTCTCGAAGTGCGCATTTTGCTTCTTCTGTTTGCATGTATAACGGGGGAACGAGACGAGGCTTGCGAGAGGCCACAGTCATGATAAAAATAAACATAAAAAGCATTGAAACGAAAGCCCAGACCACTGTATTAAGCGGGTACCGCAAACCAGTGGGTGCCTAGTACAGTAAACGATAATGACTTGTAATGATCTTTGTTCCTCAGCCCGCAGCTCTACAGCTTCAAGTGTTTGGGGGGAATATTTGTTTATTTTGTTCTAATGCTTCAACAGGTGACTAATCCTTCTGCCATGCAAGACATTCAGGGGCGGATTGTGTTGGTGCCCGTTGGGACTTGAACATGTGTTTCCAACTTTCTACTTCGATCAGTTTCCAGTTATAAAACGCTTCATTGTCTTCTCCAGAAATTTACATAAAAATACGTCTTGAGGTGCTTTTTCAGGGGCGAAGATTGAAAAAAATAGATTGATACGCGTGAGGGGTCGGACGATCGTCTGTCGTCTTTTCTGTTGATATGAAAATTGACACTTGAAGCTCGAAGACACTTCTCTCCTAATGACAGGCTCTTTAGAACATTTCTTGTGTTCCAATGTTGTATGCAGTTTGTACTTTTTCCTCAAATCACAGATTCGCTGGGCACATATTATTTCCCACCAGATTCTAGGTACAAACGTTGGCAATATTGGGTAGTGAAAAATGGCTTCAGTTTTACAATGGTGACAGTTGTCAAGTTCAATCTACAACTTTAAAGCAACCTTTCTGATGTGCAAAAGTCCCATATTAAACGAGGAGTTCGTGTATTTGTGTATTCGTGTATACTTCAGCATTATCTTTCAGCTTCAGCATTGTAAAAGTCTTCAGGATTATAGTGCCGTAACAGCCCAAGAAATGGGTCTGAGATTCAGAACTGGAACAGAGATGGACAGGGCTGTTGTGCTCGGACTGTATTGTCGTAACTCGTTAGCAGAGAATGGCTATTCAGTGAAACACGAACACTGGCTGCGAAATCCACAGATGCCACCTTGCTACATATATAACAGCCCAAGAGATTGGTCTAAGATTCAGGACTGGAACAAAGATGGACGAGACTGTTGTGCTCGGACTGTATTGTCTAAGCTCGTTAGAAGAGAATGGACCTTCAGTGAAACCACCAATTTTGACTGCGAGATCCACAAAGACCATCTTGCTACATATAATGAGCAATCATTGGGATTTCTATTAATATTATGCCTGCCTGTATTGACCACATGTCTCCGAGAGTCTCCCTAATGTGATCACAGACATTGGTACACTGCGTGACCGCCACAAGCAAGTTCCTTTTTATAGACGTAATTTCTGCATTGATTCGTTCATTATTACTTCCTACTTGTAACATGTAGTTCGGTTGCGTTAGATGGTGCCGCCGCTCACAATGCAAAGGTTGGCACAGAAAATTCTTTTGTGGCATGCCTGTTAAGCCGCACACCTGAGAGTTTAAGGGTTTAAGACACTCATGATATTGGCACGATCCTGGCTGGGCGCTGCCACTACGATACCAGCTCTAATAATCGTTTCCTCACTACGTTTGTTTGCGGCATGGTATTGTCTTGTGCCAGGTATCGTAAGAACCCTATGGTATGGCACCAAACTGTGGCATACTGGTTGTGTAGGTTTAGGCGCTGTGCGAGCTAACAGTTTTAAAAACTAAAAGTGTGTGCCGCAGAGATTGAGAGCAAACGACATGCAAGTAGAGGGACCAATAAAATATTCATAGCGGGTTGTTGCGTACCTGGCAATATAAGCCGTGTGATAATGCCAGTGTAGGTGATAGTGGCACGACCTGACAGAGGGTATTACTGTAGTGCAACCTCTAGTGGGCAATGGAGTTTTAATGAAAGGATTACATACATACTACATATTGTGAAATCTTCTGACTCAGAATAATTTCCCGTGCGTGGCTGTGTTAAAAAAATCCAACAAAACTTTATACTTATGAGCTTTAGAAATCTAGATGTAGGTAAACAGAAACTAGTAATGAGCTGAGTATTGTGTAACCTTTCATATCAATCTGGGTGAGACTTACATAGATCTACCACGAACTGTAGATTCGTGAAGATCAAATCGCCTGGTTGATTGCAATATTTGTATCTATTACTCGGGGTAAAATGCTGTTTGTCGTGGACACACTCTTAGTGAAGTTAGTATTTATGTGCTCTGAGCACTCGATATTGCATTAGTAAATCTCAGACCAAACTATAGTATCACTATAGTATCTCAGGCTATAAGGACGTTAGCTAGCTGCAGAAGTCTGGAAAATAGAAATGAGGTGATTTATACGTCCTATTCTGTTGTCGTAATTCTTAAAGAGTGGCACAATAGTACACTTGTAGATCTAAAATACTTCGTATTGAAACCCCTGAAAGCCATAAAACCTACATTCTAACCGTGCTCAGCGTAAATGACAGAGTCACGATATTAAGTATCGTGAACTAGAATGGTCGGGTAGTCTAGATGCCTTGTCATTCTTATGATTTTCTCAGTGCTGACAGAATGATCTCAGAGAGATATAGCTTTATAATATTTGTGGTCCGAATTTGAAGGAGGTTTACCGTAGTCATGCTACTGCCAACTAATTAATTAGTTCGTAAATGACCAATCAAGTTAAGTGCACTTAAGGAAAGAGTTACACTAAAATAACGTGGTAATTACTTTACATGGATCGCAAACACAGTGGCACTTCAAGGATCGGGTCCATATAAGAGTACTGTATAGTTTTTGGTGCTCAGATTTCTTGTTGTTGTTTTCACCACTGTGGAAATATGATGAGATCCTGTTTTCCCCTCAGTTTTCAGCTTCGTGATAACTGATTCAGTCCTCAGGCCTACTCTTGGGAAGGAGAAACGCTCATTCGGCGGAAGTTATCGTTATGCGCTTGTGCAGGTCTAAGCGTGGTCGGGCTCCAAGTAAGATGTGGCTTAGAACTTAGAAGAATGTGCTCTTTAATGTGATCAGTGACATTCGTGTAATGGTCCTGTGCATAAACCTGATAATCCATAATTGTTTTTATGTTGAAGATGAGAAAATGCATCGGAAAATTACCATTATAAGGCAAAACTATAAGAATGCCAAATCGAAACAACGTGCTGAAATATCTTCCCAAAAGATTACTAAACTCTTGAAGATTTCAAGAGTAGTAGTTAATCTGTATTGTCTTGAAAAACATCGGTTGCCATTTTTTAACAAAAATTAATGTGGTTAATCGAATTCTTGCATGAGCCACAGCCTTACTTCGATTTCTGTAGATCTTCTCTTGAAAGCGTTCGAAAGAGAACCAACTAGATGAAGTATTCCAAAGAGCACTCAAAACTTGCTTCTGTGTCTTCGGATTTCTCTAAAGTCTGAAGGGCACGTAAATTTCTGATGACTTTGCACCGGTGAAATGATTATGTTTCAGCGCTTATGCTCTAGAGCGGGACAATATTGTCTAATCATTTGTCACTAATCTAGTGTGAGTGTGATCCAGCCAGTGATAATGTTCTATCTCTTACGCTCTGGAACAGAATAATATTGTCTAACCATTTGTCACTAATCTAGTGTGAGTGTATAGTCCAGCCAATACAAGGACAGCTGAAACCCTTCATGATGAACTACGCGTGTGAGCATGGTGTTAATTCCACTGGCACTAAGTAAGCACTCATGCTGTGAGTGTGGCTGAACCAGCACGAGAACGGCTATGAAAACGACAGTCGGTCTGACGGTTGTTATCAAAAGGCACTTCATATCTTGACACCGAACTGGTGCGGTTCTTGTTGGAGCCAGTTCTACAAGGGCAACGATATTAGAAAGGATAATGTAGGATAATTTGCCCTGGTGAACAGATAGTGCGGAGTCATTTAATGACACTGGAAAGCTGAATATTTACTTAATTAGTGTGATTGTGATAGATCCAATACGAGGACAGACAAACTGAACCCTGATGAAACGACAGTGTCCTTCCTCCTTGTCCGTCTCTGACTTTGGATACTGTAAGAATTACCTGTTGTGAGCCAATACTAGACTTGACTCGATTGCCCTAGAAATCCTAGAGCAATATCTTCGGGCTTCGCCTTGCAAGATGTCGGATAGTGACATGGAAACAGAAAATATGTGGGTGAGTTGAGGTTTTTGTTTTTCATTGTTTCGACTTTTGTGAGCCTTCCATTTTGGTTTTCCTCCTAGTCATAAGCTTTGTCGAACTGTCTTCGGGTACAAAGAACGGGCGTGAATCATCCTAATTTGTTGAAGATACTTTCTGGAGATAACGTCATGGGGTAGACAGTGGCGTTATAACTTCCTGGTCCGAACCAGAACAAAGAGTAACTGAACTTAAAAAATGGTACGAGAGTTCACTGCTTATCACAGCTGGTCAGGTCACACACCTTCGACTAGTGGTTCTAATGTGTATTTCACATTGTGTAATAAAGCCAATGTTTGAAATTAGGCAAGTGCTCAGGTCGGCATCTGGTCCAGTATGTAATAAAAGTACATTTCAACCTGTCTCTTACAGCACTTACTCGTAGTCCGCTACTTTTTGAGGAGGATCTGTGATTTTAAACCTCCCAGAATGAGCGGTGGTTCAAATAACAAATTTAATATGCTTTATGAATTGCTAAATCACTATAAGTCATTACAGACCAGTTTCCTTATTTTTGCCGACTACACATGTATCATAATTTCACACCCCCCACCGAAAACCCATTTCCTTTGAATATGGCCTTTATTAAATTATCACTAGAAGTTGTTTAGTCTCCGCGCAGTTGCCAGCATGTCAAAACACGACCAGATGTGCTGAAATGTATCACGCAGAACCTTGTACATGGCACCGTCACACCAGCACCATGGGTCTTGTAGCCTGCAATTTCCATGTTCCCCTGGGTGCCAGCACTGCGCCATTTAACCAGCCGATTCACAAGCGCATCCCCCATCATCCCGTCGAAGCCCGTAATGAAGTCACGTAACGTGTCAAATGTACCGTGGAAATGCCAGGTGAACTCGAAAGGCCTTTTAATTAACCGCCTGAGTAACTGCCAGACTGGCATAATCTAGATCGTGAGAAACAGGTTATGGTCTGCATTAGGGCCGCTTCGGTGGCGAGGGTTTCGGGGGAGAAGGTTATACATTGTACAAACCCTTGGAGAGATATCTCTTAGTCTAGATCTGCATAAACAATTTGAACGTCTACACTTGTAAGAATTTCCTTCCGTTACTCACAGAGTTGCAAAAACATTTAAAATCTAAGCCTCATTGGTTCATGGCAATTTTTTTCGGGACCGTTTGGGATTGAAAAACCGTGCGCCTGCAGCTGACTGTCATAACAACAGCATTATTGGCGTTTCAGACGACGCGACTTTTTACAGATAGAAGGCGCCATTAATTACTTTGTCATGTAGGCTTGTCAAGGGCAAGTACTGCCAGTGCGTCAACTAAATGCTGGAAAGAAGGTGCAGAATCTCATGGTGCGCAACTTTCATTTGCCCACTTTATTTTTGTTGTTTGCTTTCAGCAGACAACACCCTGCACTGCAGGGGATGACGTGTAAGCTTGTAATTTTATAACGTCAACTCGAATAGATCTAGATCTCTCTCTCTCTCTTTCGGACGAAGACAGATCATCATCAAACGCGCCAAACATGGCGATAAGATCATGGCTGACGAAGAATTAGATCTAAGTGTGTTCTGCAAATGTGAAGTTTACAGATGTTGTTTTACTAATAATGGACTTCCAAGAGTGCAGATAATTAAAAGGAAAGTGATATTTTATGTCGCGTAGGCGCCGAGCCTTTCAAACTGCATTATGGATCTGTTGGCTGTCGATAACAACGTCTTCACAAAATACGAATAAAAGAACAGATATTCATCAAGAAGTCCATCCCACAAACTACACACACGCTATGATTTATTCCTTACCAACTTCTCATTTCGTGGAGTTAATGAATATCT
>JAWQUT010000082.1:1999699-2048910 GCA_033807755.1 Ellobium chinense | reverse complement strand
GTCGTAGATGTGCTTGACTATCCTGTCGTGGCGTTCGGTGTACATACCCTTGAATTTCTGGCACCCGTTAAGAATGTGTGAGTTGGTATCATGAGGATGGTTGCAGATTGTACATGAGCGAGGGTATTTATTGGGATAGTACGTGTTTAGGACGGCGTTTGTTTCTAATAGTTGGAGACGTCCTTTCACGGCAAATTGAAAGACTCTGTCGCTTATGCTGATGTTGTTGAAAATTGCTGATGATGCTCTGCCTCTTACATCTGTTGTTCTTTGTAATATCGTTCCTTGCTGTTTGAGTGAGGCCCAGTGCGTGATATCCTTCTCAATCTCCTTCCTTTTGAAGTATTTCATTATGTATTTGATGTCGCTGGTAGCTAAAGAGATTTCCTCGTCTTCTGGCAGTAAGAGGCGGAATTGTTTGTTCTCTTGATTGTGCAGAAGTTTGTAGCCAAATTTAACGCAAAGTTCATTCAGCTCCACAAAGTCAGAGCGGCCCCAGTTTACCTTTGAGTGTTTTACTAGTCTATAGTTGTCATCTACTTCGTAACCTGCAAAGTTGTTGTTTTCGTTGTAGTTTCGCTTAATTTTTCTTTTGTTCATATGCAGCTCTAAAGCTTCTTCTGCTGTTGTTTTAACCTGTTCGTCATCACTGTTGAGAACAGATAGCAGGAACTACAGACGCTTGCTGTAATACGCTGTCGATGGTTTTGTCAGTCCCGAGCCGCCTAGCGCTTTTGGTGTAAATATAAACGCTCTGGTGCTCGATGAATTAAGCTTAAAGAGCGTTCGTACTGCCCATGTCATTTCACTCTCAAGATCAAGAAGAGCGGTATGTGGGATGCTGTTATTACTGAAATAAAAGTTGATCTTCGGGATTAGCATCATGTTTATTGCTTGGAGTTTGGCATTGAGTGGAAGTGGTGCTTGTACTATCTTCTCCAAGTTAGTTTTAAAGTCCAGGCATACATACATACATACATACATACATACATACACATACATACATACATACATACATACATACATACATACATACATACATACATACAATGCAATGAATCTCGTCCGAGTAAAGAAATAGTCTATATTTTCCATCCAAGTTGCCATTTTAACTTAACCCCTTGAACCCTGAGCCCCCACCATGTAAATCCATATACAGTGTACCTCCGAACTCCTGGGGGAAGCCAAGAGCGTTTGGACAACAAGAATGACGTAGAGTGTGTCAGCTTGATCTTTCGGTTTCTCGATGTACGTACATAATAAGCGTACATGTACTTTTAAGGCCTGATCGAAATATAATAATCTTGCCGGTTCAAATTCTTAAAATCTCTCGGGACCTTGGCAACCGCCTCCTTTCCCATTACCTGAATTTAATCGGGGTTAAGCCAGGACTCATGAGAAAAGGTCATTCGGGACACTGAGATACGCTCGCATGCAATTACTTTTGATTATAATTTAATTCTTCGCCCGTGGCGGCCCACCTTAGGGAATCACAAAATAATTATTTATCATGAATATCGCCAGCTAGTTTCGACGTTCAGGATAATACGGTAAGGAAAGCACTCTAGAACAGTGTTTGTCTGGCTACAGTGGAAGAGGGGAAGACATGAAAAATACGTGTAGGGAAATTAAGATTGTTTACTGCCACGTAGATCTAATGCAAGATAACTTGATGTTTTCAAATTCTCTTGCTCGCTATGGCCATCATTGCTCCTGTTTTTTTTCTTCCCCAGCTACAACCATTTTTTTTACGTCATCATGTTTGTTATTGTCGTTGTCCTTGGTGATGGTGGTGATAGTGGTCATGTTGTTGTCATTGCTTGTTTAACTCTTGTTAGTGCCATTATGTTTTTGTTTTTTTTGTGTGTTACTTTTGTCATGGTGCCATTGAAGTTGCTGGTGTTGCTATTGTTATTGTTGTTGCTACTGTTGTAACTGTCCTGCTATGTCCAGTGATCAAACTTAGCTCACCGACTCTATTTATCTACCGTAGTCTAAATAAATAAATGAATGGTTATGACTGGCTCGCCACCGTTTGGAGATTTATCTCCGAGAGCTAACTACAGTTATTACCCAATAAAAGTCCACAGACAGATCGGCCCTTCACAGCTGAACTAACCTCCACACGATTAATCATTCTCTGTGTCCGGTGAAGCTATACATAGACGTAGAAACTGCATGCCTCCTCGGTGGACTGGTGACCTGCAACTGATTGAACAATATTCGACTACGAGCCGCTGCGTTAGATCAGAGTGTGACCACACATATCAGACTCTTTTCCGAACTTGGAAATTGGTTTGTGTAGTCTACGGCGTCCGATATATGGCTGGTGAGTGGGTGAGGCTGCAGTCTCTTTCCGTCTCATCGGAATTTGATCTGGCTGGGAATTTATTGGAGAAAGAAAGAAAGAAAGAAAGAAAGAAAGAAAGAAAGAAAGAAAGAAAGAAAGAAAGAAGGCCTAACAAGTATCCGCCGCTGGGTGTGTGTGTAGGTTGTCAGTTGAGTAGGCCCACCGCTGGAAGTCACACACAGGCTACCTTTTGTGCAAGCCTGCCTAATATGAATATCATTATGCAATTTTGATTTACCGTGCACTGCTTTTGACTACAAGAGATCTCTGGATAAGGCATGACCCTAACCCTCCCCTTTGTCCCTATGTCCCTATTCATACATAATATGCGGTGAGGCTAGGTACTACTAACTCTCGGTCTTGCTTTGACATCTGCGAAGCTCATTGTATGCTGTTTGTCAGTTCGCTCGAACAGAAATGACGCACGAATATTTACGCATTCCGTTACTTCACGCATGTCAAAATAAATATATAAGTTCCGACAGGTTAACGATAGTATCGGTACTACTTTCAGCTCAGCCCTTCCTGTCGATGTAGATCCCGTCATACACAACGGTCTCGAACGTGAACAACTTGATTTCCCTTGTCATCGTGGAGCGTGTCAGGGTATTGTGGCCAATCTTAGTCTTAAGTGATTAGTGACGAAACTAGTTTTTGTACTTTTACCTAGCGAGGGTCGGCAAGCCAGCGGACAGAGTCATCAGTCAACTAACGACTGATACAGCTGTTGGTCATGACAGAGTGACATAACCGAATGATGTATGTTTATGCTATGACAATTTTGGCGAGTATAAAGTCGTTCGGCATCTAGTTTATGCTGCTGGCTCTTTTCTTTCTTTCTTTCTTTCTTTCTTTCTTTCTTTCTTTCTTTCTTTCTTTCTTTCATTCATTCTTTCTTTCTTTCTTTCGATAGTGGAGAAAAGACGGGTAGTACACTGTCATGCGACACTGTTGGAAGAGGAAGGACGAGAGAAAGAAAGACAAAAAGAAAGGAGCAAGTCTACTTGCCAAGGAGATACAGGTCTTGCTGTTAAACCTACCAAGACCACTAAACGTGTATTTATAGTTCGCGACATTTTCTGTCCCAATTTACACTGTTCTTAACTGAAGTTACTCACAAATTCTTTCGCGTACAAACTTTGCGGACTTTCATAAACCGTTTTATATTTAAGCTTTTCATTATATAATATGCTCTGTCTGCCTTTTGCACACATTTGTAATCCACAGCTTACTGCAGTTAGTGAATCACTACATGTACAATATAGTCGAGACATTTTGTAATCTGGGCTGTTATAACCTCCATAATTCTCATCACACTCTATACATAATTTCCCATAATAATAATTTTCCTCATTCACAGTTTTCATTATTCTGATTTTCAATGGTCTGTACTGTACTCCTGCTTCATTCACCTGTTCATTTCCTCAGTTTCTTTTGCTTTCGTTATTACTACCCCTTGTAATGCCTCTGTTTCTTCCTTCCTAAATTTGCTTTTAATTGCTGTATAATCACAACGTTTTTAAGTGTTTGAAATTTGGGCCAAATAGTTTGGAGACGACAGATGAATAGGCCTTTGAATCTGCCCGTATTTTACTGCATATGACTGTACAGCCACCTGGCTTTGAAGCAATAGAGGCTTACGCATGAAAATGTGTTGTAATAGGCCGTAATTAGCGCCCCCCCTCCCCATAATGCAAGGGTCCCGAGCCTTACTCTCTTCCACACCATTCATTCACATTCCCCTCCCCCCCCCNCCCCCCCCCCACCTCCTCCCCACCTCCCTCCACCAGTGAGAGGAAAGAGGGGATAAAGAGAAAAGAAAACAAGAGGGAAGAAGAGATGAGAGTAGCACCCTCCTTCCCCCATCCTCCACCCACCCAGGGAAGGTTTCACCAGGGAAGAGGTAGACAAAGTAATTACAACTCTAGTTTTAAAGTATCGCTCATCTCTTTAGGCCACATCGATAAACTGTCCCTCGTGTAAACCTCCATATTTATAGCGTATAATGTATAAAGTCTTAATTGGTTATATCCTTTCACTGTGTTGAAAAATGTAGATCGGGACACTGGCCTTGTATTCAAAAGGTAACCCCACTTTGTGGCAAGTGTCACGCACACGACACGACCCCGTTAATTCCCCTTTGGGAGATCTCGATTCCAGCGGACCTTTTATTGTATGGTATGTTTGTATACTTACCTTCTACCACAACTATGCCGAACGAGGTAGATATAGATTGTATACCATCTAAAGAACTCTTGAACCCTTGAAATAGGGTCATGTATAGCCTGTGGTTCTGAGCTCTGAATGCCGCATAACTGGCCTGGGAACGGGGAAGTGGACGCAAACTTGTGAAAAGGGTCAGTATTCGGTCTTAGTAAGTAAGTAAAGGTATGCAGAGTTGCATTAAGTAGTTCTGACATTTGAAGACAGATCCTTGAGACAGATGTAAAGCTTGAAAGTGTGAAACGGGGGTGAGGAGGAGGTGTGGTGAGGTAGGATCGAGGGCTGTGATAACTTCGCCGAGTTCCTTTCCCGAGTTCAGTGCCTGACGAGGTACCATAAAGCATTTTATTTCCGAGGACACTTTAATAGTAATTAGGTCAAGTAATCAAGAGCGTGGGAGACACTTGACCCACAACTACACTCTCCTCACCTCCCCTCCCCTGCTCCATTTGTAAGATCTGCGAGGGCGGTAGCTCCTATACGACCCAGTGGATGTCCAAAGGCTTTAAATTTCTCTTTGAGATTCATCATATCCACACTATGAAATAAAATTAGCTGAGAGAGAGAGAGAGAGAGAGAGAGAGAGAGAGAGAGAGNGAGAGAGAGAGAGAGAGAGAGAGAGAGAGAGAGAGAGAGAGAGAGAGGTGACGTTATGGTAAGTGGAAAGATGAATTTTTATAATCAAGCCCGAGTGTTCAGACCTACGAAACTGACCTGGTTAAATTCCGATCTCTGCCGTGAGAGAAAGGTGGAAACGAACAGATAACAACAACAACAGAAAAAAAACAAACCACTGTCCTAATGGACTCTCCATGGATTGAGCATCGAAGCCAAAATAATCTAGTCTATATGCCTATGTAGAAAGACAAAGGGGACTTCGTGAACGTGGTTTGGATGTACACTAAATTTATTTGAGATAGAACGCTTGCATCTTCACAGTTTTCAAAACGAGATAGATATTACGATTGAACTTTCTGGCTTGTGTGTTCCTACCCGCCAGTGACTGTTAAGTGCGTGTAGGGCATTCCTCCTTCCCCATACATTCCTCAAAATCTGCGTATCTTTTCTACTTATTATATAATAAATGTAGTGTTATTCATTCATGATACGGACATCCGCAAAAGGGTGCGGGCGGTAGGCTTATTGAAGAACGGGCCTCCAAAAAGTTACAGGTATAGAAAATCAACATGCCATTCCTCAAATTGTTTCCCTTAAAGCCTGGGTTTCCGCGATTGGGTGATGATAAGTGGGTCAGCCAATCAACGGCACGGCTTGCTGACCTGGGTCGCGACGCGAGAGTGGAGACAAGTCATGTGACCCCATTCATTCTCTGCTGCGACAGTGTGGCGGCCATTTTGGCCTACCTGTGTATTTTCACCTGCTAGGGACAGGTAGGCTCGAAGCTACACACCTTGACTGTGAGAATCAAGATGCTTGACGGATCAAAAAGGAATAATTATAACAGTAGTCAGGTAGGGAGAAAGAACATTATTACAGAATTTCGTTACTCTGTTAAGAAAATCTTCGAGTTTCCAGAACTTAATTTTGCCACAGTTTTGGATAGAGGTGTGTCTGCATTGTTTTGTTTACCTTCCTTTATCTCGACTTGAGAAGAATGAATGGCGTGGGTGACACGAACCCAGGTCTTCCTCCTCACCTAAGCCTCGGGCGACAGCCGCTTAGATCTCTCGGACAGTGTGGTGATGCCTTTTTGGGGATCTCAGGCTATTTCTTCTTGACATTAATCCTATTATTTATCTCCGGTTGTCGTCTCAGTTGAGATGAAAAAGGATTGACGTTCTTAGTACCACTGGCATAAGTCTGATCTAACAAGTATGAAGATGAATAGTAGCCTATAGCTGTAGGGACTTAGATCAAGCCGAAATAGTATGAAATAAAAGACTACTAGATTCATCTCTTTGTCACACAGTTTTGGAAATATAGATCTTATCTAGTAGACTAGCATACTTATGACTCACCAGCGGTTATGGCCTGTGATAAAGAATATTTTCGTGTCTTGATTTTCTGACTCAAGCTCAAAACGAAATTACTAATTTGTACATTTAAAGAGAAGTGGGAAGTTGCATGCAGCTGACCTTAAGAAGCTGCATATAGATTTATAATGATACTTGACACTACAGCTGACTGCCAGCAGGTTCCATCTGACAGAACATCTCTTTTGTTCAGTCAGCTGCCATGAAATCAGAAGTCTAGTATATTCCATAAATAATGAAGCCCCCAAGTTAATCTGTCACATAAGGTAGAGTGTTGAAAAGCAGTCTTTGAATCCGTGATCACAACAGGCACAGAGAAAAATATGGCAAAGATGATGATGATCCCTCGTTGGAAGTTCCGCTATGATGCATACCAAGATGGAGAGGAGGACTGGGATATTAAGACCTTAAGTTTGGTGAATGCTCAGCTGGAGACACACATCAGGAGGGTTAGTATTGGTGCAGCAGCTGTACGTCATACCCCAAATGGCTGACTGACATATTTATCCATACCTGGGGACATAAGCTTTTATTTATCCAGCTTTTGTCTTATCTCCTGCACTCTATAATTTCAAATTCATTTCAGTTTTTTGCTTCTTCAGATTTTGGTCTTTTTACTTTGTCATGAGAGCTTATCCTTGTTCGCACATTCTTCTGTAATGTTGTCTCTGTTCACTCATTGTTTTGGTGTTGATCAGTGATGCGGTCACAGGCCCAACATGGCAGTAATATAATATGTGGTCACATTAATTAATGTGCATGCTTTCAGTTTTCAAACATATAACCTCTATGAGACAGACCTCTGCTTAAGTTGCAGGCAGACATTTCTTGTCTCAGCTATTTTGCTACTGTTGCAAGTTTGGCTGTCTGTCTGTAATTAAATAACTACACTAATCAATGTGCTCATGGTCTCAGGTCCTCCACAGCTGTCTTTAATTCTCTTTCTTACACTCCCACCATCAACTTTCATCATATTCTATGCCTCGGTCTTTATGCTGTTATTTGTCATGAATTTTCAGATTGTCTCTTTCATTTCATTCTCTCTTTCCCTTCCTCACTTGTCTTTTTTGCACTCTGCTGTCTGTTGTCTTTTCATCTTGCTTTATCTTGCCTGGCTCTTATTTCTCTTACTGCACACATAACATGCTTATTGAATACCCAGCTAGATAACAAAACATGCATGCACACACATGTACTGTAAATTACATCTCTAACTATTATCCACTTTATTTAACCAATTTATTTAACTGAAACCCAGACCACGGCTGTGGTATATGGGCATAAAACACAGTATACAAAGCACTGGACATAGCAATGCTCATATTTATGTACTTTTCACTTACTGAGGATAAAATGATCAAAGAAATAAGTTTAGGGTCATCTGAAATTTTGTGTTGTATAATCTTGTGTTTCTGTTTCTGCCATGTTTTTCTTTCTGCTATGTTTTTGGGGTAATGGAACTGTTGTAGGCTTGTCTTTAATTTCCCTTCCTCAATTGTGAAGGAAAGTTTATGAGATCTTTGGATTCATCAGAATGGGTACACTACTGCTTTTATTGGTGTATGCTTTGACTCTTTTGCAGTTGGTCATTTTGAGTTTTTTGGTCAATTTTGTGTGTATATGTTGGGGGTGGGGGTATGTTAGTTTAACTGCAAATACTTAACAGCCTTATTAAGATTCCTGTTTGTGAGTTGCAAAAATCAGGACCACTACTTTCTTTACTGCATAATCAATGCTTAGGGGACCTTATTGCCTCTCTTGTGCTTTCCTTTTCTCATTACCCGGTTCCCTTTTTTTATCTTCTCGGTTTGGGGAGGGGGAATGTGTGCTAGACTGGTCCCTTTTCTCTTTATTACATTAGCTTCTTTTTTTTGAGGAGGGGTGGGCTTGCTTGTAAGTTTCATTTCTTGGCGGGTTGGGAGAGTGGGCGAAGACAGACTGGCACCGTAGTCTGCTAACAATGTTCAGTAAAGTACAACGGGAATGCTGTGATGATAGGGGAAATATAATAGATGGAGTGAGATGGATGAGAAATTCAGAACAGAGCTTGGCTCATTGAGACTGGCTGGTATATTGTCTTGCCTCTTTGGACGTCTGAGATAAGAGTCTGACAGTGTCCAGATACTCATGGTATCTCGGGCTCAAGTACCGGGAAGAAAATAGAACTGTTTTACGGGATAAGATAAGAGTTCTTTGGTCACAACTCAGGTCGGATGACGAAAGATAATTCAGACAACCAGAAAATAACGCCGGTGATAAGCTGTAGAGTAACCTTCTCTACAGTTAATGTTCATCTATTGTTTCATGAGCCTTGTAGATAAATGCAGAGCAGGAAATAGAGTTATTTTTCTTTACCCGTCATGTGGGAAAACAGACGCAGTGTGGCAGTTTTCTGGATGAAGAGAAAAGGAGCTCTAGGAGTCAGAATCCGGACCGGAAATAGTGATTTTAAAAATGGTTTGCTATCATAGTTAATTCTCATTTCAGTTTAATTAACCACATACTATTGTTGTGAAATGTTTGAGGACGTGTTGAGAATGTATGCATAAGGACAACTGTGTAACTTAAGGTCAGAGTGTTTTTGTTTTTTTTTTTCTCTCAACCTACAGCTAAGATTCTCTCCTTACAATCTGAATCATGATGTTAGCAAATAGTGTCTAAATAGTCATGATAGTTTTCAAACATCATAAGTTGTTGGGATTCACAGAGTTGCGGATAAGCAAGCGGTAGACCAAGGGACCATCCGCAGATTTCTTTGATTAGCTCTTCATAAGAAGGTAGTTTACCTCAGTCTTTCGACGGGCAGATAAAAGAATACCGTAGAGCACTAAAGCCCTCCATTGCGGTGCTTTTAACCTTTGCAGTATTTTCCTCAGACCACACATAGGGAGCAAAAACTGTCTCTCTCTCTCTCTCTCTCTCTCTCTCTCTCTCTCTCTCTCTCTCTCTCTCCTTTTCCCCATCATTTTATCAGACTGGAACTAGACTTACAGGAAGGACACAAAAAATTCACGTGATGTGGATAATATCGGTGCTTCATAACTCATCTACGGAATTGGCATGAAATGTAAAAATTAGTATAGGACACATTAACCAGAAACCTGAAAAAGATCATGAGATTGAAGTGACACAACATTATTATTATTAAATATGAAAGGTTGCGAAGGAGTTTTAATGCCGTTTTTTTTCACATTATGGATACGAAGGTAATCGCAGCAGGCTGACTGCTAGGATATGACAACAATTTTGTTGAATTTTCTGGCCTTTGCAGGCACCCATATTCCGCTCTCCAAGGTATGGATATTGTATTGTAACATTTGGCAGGAAATTGCTTCGGTCAGTGTTCTGAACAGCCTACTGTTTAGGAGCGATTGTTACGTACCTTCCTGCCCCCCCCCCCCCCCCCCNTTATTTTTTCCGCAGGTTTCTTTGCCTTTGCGGGTAGCTGCGTGTCAATTCCGTGTGCACGGATGTTTTAGATTGCTGAAAGACAGTCAGTTCCGCACCGTTTATCTGAACTGTAAATAGAACCTCAACATGACTCCGAGCTTCATATACTGAGTTCTTCGCTTACTCGCTGCAAATGTCACATCCCTAGTTCGTTATTTCTGTATTCAATTTACCTCACAAACGTTGATTTCTGAGCCAATCTTGTGGAATTCAAGTTCCCGTACTGCTATGAGTAGATCTACAAATTTTTTTTTTTTGATGCGGTCAGCGATCTGAATGGTCCAATCTGTTCTTTACTACTTCCGGCTGCCAAGAGAACTTTCAGAAGGTCCAACGCACGTCAGGAAAGCGCATGGCAAAAGACATAAGTGTCACTGTCTCACGTGCCTGATAACGTGTGCGGAGATGAACATAGCAATAATATTAGAAATTAATTATTGATCTTCCTTCCCCATCCCCGCTCTTCACTTCCACTTGTTTTTTTCTTTGATGTCTTTTGTCTTTACGTCTGTGCAGTGTCGGTTACAGATTATTATATTATACAGGCTGTGGACACCACCCAGGCATTCTGCATCGATTTCCGATAGTAAATAAGCAAAACCTTTGTCATATTTATCACGATTTCTCGTGTGGTTTTGTGTGTGTATTGTAAACTCATTTACATTACACATGGTGCTGGAGCATACACAATATTCTTGTCCTTACCTGTAATGCTGACCTGTCACCACTTGGTCTCCATGACGGTATTCCAATCCTAAATGCACATGACGTGTTTTCGGTTTCATGTTGTATGAGGATTGAGGTGTGAGCAATATGCAAACACGTACAGTAAATCATCAGATGGAACACTGGTAGGAGGGGTTGGAAAGGGAATAGACGTTAATGTGCATGTACTTGATTCCTCTAAGAAAAATGATCGGCGGGAGGTTGGGGATTGGGGGGGAAGGTGAAGGGGGTGGGAGGAGAGATCAGCATTAATTGGTTCATATGTGTGGGGGAAGAAGTGAGACATGCTTCTGGATTTAATAAAGGGGGGAATGGTAGAAGAAGGCGAACGGAGCAGGAGAATGATCACCAACTTTTTGCATCTTCAGCGCATTGGGCCTACTGCATTCCTTTATCTGCCTTTCAACATTTCTTTATGGCGACAGTACATGTATGTGCACATTATTGTCTGAGAGTAAAATTCTATCACAACATATTATGTTGTTAGACTTGTGTATTATATAGAAATGTACTGTACTGCATCCCAAACGATTTGCGCGGCAAAATGAAAAAAAAACAAAGACCCATCAATATTTCGTTTTTACCTCGAAGTACACATTCTCTTGCGTGTCCATCCGTATCCATACTTTGTACTGTACAATTATACCTGATCGCCTCTTACTCAACATCTGTTTGTGTACGGTTACTTTTGTGCGTCTGTTACTCAAAGGGTCTTGTTTTGTGGTCGATCGTTTTACCTGTTCGTAAATGAGATCGATTTCTGTTATGTAACAGTAAAAGGGTGTGATTTGCTTAGTCCACGCGAGGCGCAGATGCTGCTGACCTAGCAGGGAAAAGGTTTATTTGGCTTTCAGTTTCACGCTGCGTAACAGGATTGCCAGTTCTGGTGAGTTTTCAACAGAGCTGGTAAAATCGAACTGGGTCTGGTGATTTCGTGAAGGAAATTGAAAAATTTAGAAAATCTGGTGAAATTAGGGAGTGGCCGAGAAACAAGGAAGGCTGGGGAAAAAAACAATAGCCAAACTCGCCATCAGGGATTGCAATGATAAAATAATAATTTTTAAAAAATATGCGGAATCTTAAAAAACAACAACAGCCAAACACACAGAAATTAGTGTAGAGCGTACCAAAGAGCATACCAGAGTTAAAGAGCAATTAGCCAACCTGACAATCCGTGGATTAAAGTTTTAATGCACCAGAAAACAAAGGTCTGGATGGTAGATCTTGTTTCTTTTCAGCAGCTTGACACTTGTCTTTAGAACCCAAAAAGTACTGTATTGTCTTATTAAACGTCCCCGCACTCTTGCGGAAAAAAAAATAAGTGTTGCTTACATATTTTCAGTAAATTTGGTATACAAAATAAAAAACTCTAATTTTCGCATTAGAAGGTGATGTGTTGAGTTAATAACTCTGTTGGAAGCTCATATAAATTGAAAATTCAACATCTGGTGATTTATCAATGCCATCTAGCGAAATTTTGACATCTAATCTCGTGAAAAGTTTCAAAGTGGTAGTCCCGCTCCGTAATCTTCCAACTGTTACACAGGAGGCATGTGAGGGTCATGGGAAGGGTTCGGTACGTAGGTTGATCGATTGTTTGTTAGATCAGATGGGTGATAACTCCTGGCTTGTAAGCTTGCTTACTGATGGATCACTTGATGGAGGGAAGATATCCAGCCTGTGGAGGCTAACGTTTTGTAGTTTTTTTAACTTCGGAGTTTTGGTGGAATGGTGGAGAGTTGTTGGGGGGAGGGGCGACTTGCAGACGATTCATTCATTGGAAGCAGATGAAGAGGTAAGTGGATCTGATTTGATCGTTTGTCCATCCGTAACCATCACCAGTAACATTCCGTTTCAAATCAGCTTATAAATCTGATAATCACTTATCCGTCGTCTCATTCTTTCCCCGCCTCTGCATAGCCAAATGCAAGCCAACAGTTTGCTGTATTCAACTATCAGGTAATAAAATTATGCTCAGTTCATACCTAGCGCATTATTCTGGCGCATAGCAGTTCGGTGTGAACAGGAGACGTATTGGGAAATTTGAAGAGAAATGCCTTTAAGAGAAGGTATACGGTTTTTACCAGAGAGGTCTTCCCCATTTCTTCGAGATATTCTCAAATGTTAAAGTATTACAGTACTTATCAGAGACTACTTTTGAATAAGAACTACATTGTGACATTATATCATAACACTAGCCAAACAACAACAGAAAAGATGTTATGTGTCTTCCTCCTCCCCAAGCTGGCTTGCTATCCGCCCATGTTATGAGAGCAGGTGATTGCCTCCGGCCAGAAAGCTGTTACATTGTAGTATAGTATAGCACAGACTAACGGTGTTCGCACTTGACTTCCGGCTACGGGTGAGTGCTCACAAAGGTCTCATTCGGCCACCTGAGTGGATACTGGTGTCTGGGGTCCGGCACACCTGTCTGGGAAAACGATCCCCGTCGATGATTTTTTTTCCCCCACCCCTCTTGGTTTTGTATTTGATTCTTGCAAAGCGTTCGTTCTCACGGTCTTGATTGCGATTTCACACTCAATGACTTGTCGTTGTGGCTTTGTCTTTGTGTCTAGTCTAAAGTAACAGAGCATTTTATTTTTTTTTCTCCAAATCATGGTGTAGACTTGTATAGCATCTCTTATAACCTCTGGTAGCCTTTAACAATATCTTTAAATGTAGGGTAAGGATTCGCACTGGGTTTGCTCATTTTTGCGTAAACACATTTTGGAAAACAAAAAAACAAAGGTAAAGCGTTAGGCACCACATACAAAATAAGACTTAGTCAGTGAATGAGGAAAGTCAATGAATAAGGAAAGAGACATGCTGTCCATTCAACTGACTAACAAACATGGCACTAACTCACTACTATGGTCGCTGTTGTGACAAGTGTACACGAAGACACACGTATCATGCTCACAATATTTGCTGTAGGTACATTGATAAAATGAAAACCTCGGCTTTCGGAAAATGGTCAGATCTGCCTAGCCAACGCGTGACTATTCAAAAATTTGCGTGTGGGCAAATTAAAAATGCATGCATACTCATTTTTTCTGCGCGAGTGCCGATCCTGAGGGTGAAAGCTTACGCCCTACCTTTTCTCTCCGCCTTTCTTTCTGCCCTCCCCTGCATGATATTTTTAACGCCTTTCCCTATTTTTTTTTCTTTTCTTTCGATATAAATCTTTCATTATAACTGTTTTCATGGACCTCATTCAATGCTTGCTTACTCTCTTCCATCTCGAAGACCACGTTTACGATTGTCCTAATGTTGCCCAATGCATCATCTCTCAGTTGTTGTAGTATGTTATCGTCAACAGTACAAATGAAGAAGAAATTAAGTTCGATATTACGCACAATTTTTTTCTTTGGTCTCGATATTAAATTTTTAACTGTCTCCGCGTCTCACTCACTCGTCCACGGTTTTCCATGTTGCCCAAACACGTCCTATTAAAAATATTCAGGGACAAGAAAACCACGTCAAGACCGGAAATGTCTTCGTGTCTGGCCGCAATTGACCGCCGGAGACTTTGGCAGCTACCTGAGGAAAGAAAGGTCATTTGAAAGTGGCTAAGGTCAGTCCTGAGTGGGAAATCTAGCCACGGGCGTGGCGGGTCATGTCTGCCCTTGTTGATACAAGACCGGAAGTTGAAGTACCATTCGCACAACACGCCACTTTTCTTTGAGGTTTTCTGTTTNGGACGGAGGGGGGGCGTGAAAAATATATGAAGACCGTAGACCTCATAGACTGGATCTTGCATATTGTGCGTGCCTATAGAAAGGTTTCTTCCTGCAACACGTCTTCAAAATTTCATGTTCACTGATTTCTCGACCATATAAACAGTCCCTACCCTAGCCCTCTTCCCCATATAGAGGACAGGAGAGTAACCTGATAGTTGTTCACTAATGAATGACACAAGATCCCTAGGGGAAGTCGTTATTTTCGGAATCTAGGGCAACCGTTTAAATCTCCCTTTAATCCCAAATGGCTTAGTTGTCATCAAAATTTTAGTACAAGTAATCAGTTTCGCGGCCACTCTGCTGTGTAAAACCCGAAATACATTCAAATTCGCATAATCGCAACTCCTCATGAGCACTGAAAAATTGCGATTTAAAGGAATTGTGATTATTCAGTGACTTTTATATAGAGCTATGGTCTTGTGTTATGTGGAACTGTTGTCATTAAGTGACAGTTGCGATTAATCAGATTAGATAAAGTGAAGGAGACTGCATTCAAAAGTCATTTATCTTGGAGATTTTGTGATCTGTCTTTCTGCCTTTAGACTGTTTTATACTCATTTCCTCCTGGGGTAATGGGTTTTTTTTTTGTTTATTACGGAAGAACTGGAGGCCACTGTTCCAAGCAATAATGGGGTCGTGAAATACTTTTTCGGACCTGATGTATTTTAATCGTATTTTTTTTATGGCATTCTCAAAAACTCATTTTCAGAAGGAGCTTCCGCTGTGTGAATTGAATTAACCGCTCCATCAGACAAGATGCTTCAATTTCAGCGAGTTTTTAAGTCCTTTAGATGGAATTGCATGGATTTTTTTTTTTACATTATGAAATGCTGCGAGAAATCTCTTAATCAATTGTTCGATTCATTTCCCATCTGACATGTGTCTTGGATTCTCTTCAATGGAGTTTGACTTGCTCTGCGTCAGGTGTGCTCCTTGCCACCAGTGTTTCAGTTCAAACAGGAAGAAAGTTTACTTTGTGTTCGGCTGCACATTCATTGCCCAGCCGTACTGTGTTGGTCGGTGTTGTGCACGAAAAGCTGTGAGACTTAAAAGTACAGTATAACTCTGTGTTTTGAAAGTGTAGCGCGATTGTATTCGTCATCGCTCTGTTCATTCTTCTTATCTTTTTTGATTCTATTCTCACGAGTGATGTACACATGTAGCGAGAGAGAGAGTGTGTGTGCGTGTGTGTGTGTGTGTCTGTGTGTGTGTGTGTGAGAGAGAGAGAGAAAGAGAGAGAGAGAGCCTTTATATCTACATATCTTTTTGGAAACGTTAGCTGTCACCACATACGCTATCAATTATGAAAAATAAGAAAATGTGATAGGAGTGAGTAAGTGTGTGTTGTAGAAAGGCGGAAGAACAGATGAACAGAACAGAGCTATTACATCTCAGAGCCAGCCTGCTTCATCCTCAGAGAGTACATAAATAAACGCATGGTCTCAATTTTGCACCCTTGCACCCAATGACGCTTTGACCTTTGTAGACAATGCACAAACTGCCACAGACAGCAATCTCGTTGTTTATTTATGCCAGACTACACAATGCAAACTGTGTACCTGCGCTCGACGTATCAGATGCATGATAATATTGGAACACATGTCTATCTCACTGCGACAGATTTTTAAACACTAACATAACAGTGGGGCGCGCACAATACCTGATATCTTGTCCATAAATGATAAGTTTTGTTCCTGCTTTCAGTACACAGTTCATAATAAAATATGAAACAGTGCCTTTCACGGGTTTGATTTATCACCGGAGAGTACATAAAACACTTCTAATGAGTACTGTTTATTACTCGGATGTAAGACCACACATGATATATAGATCAGGTATCTGGATTCAGTAGAATTTCTTGATAAATGAGCTTTGTTATGCTTAGACGTGTTGTTGTTTTTTTCTTATTGTAATAAATATAATCACAAACACAAAGCACAAGTTTCCTGTGTTAGATGAGTGAGTCCTGACACCGTCCGGTTCTAAAATGTTGGCTTGGTTTGTTACTATGTTAGATCTTAAAATTTAATGCATCGGACACCGCTAGGAAAGTGGACGAAAGTACGAAAGGGCCTCATCAATTCAGCCTGGGATAATTTTCCATCAATAGATCTTAATGGCAAGGTTTGCAAAATTGATGAATAGCTGTTGTCAGTCAGATCGCCCACGGTTGTTTCATAGACACCAGTGTCGAAAGAGTGAATTGTTTTTGGTCATGCTGGCTACCCGGACATCATTTATTTTTCAGCGTTTATCAGTCACAGTTGTTTTATATGGCTTTATCACCGCTTTATCGGTTCTTTCTTTTTCTCTCTTTCCCCTCCACTTTGTTTACCACCCTGTCACTCTGTGCCTATCTCTTTATCTCCTCCGCTCATCTCTTTCCTCATGTCCGTGTCCGCCAAACGCATTATTCTGATAACTTGCGGCCCTTGAAACACACACATGAATATGGCAATGATATATAACGTTGATGCAGTTTTCGCTTTGGGGAAGAATAGCAATAACAGTTATAATGCTGAGGTGGTATAGAGTTTATATCCGTTTGTGCTGTCCGCCAACCACGCACACTATTGTGTTATTTCACTGCAAGGCTTAAGCTGTGTCCGAATTCCTGGCATAGCTGCGTTGATAAGGAACTTTGTCACCCTGTATGTTGCCACCCTGCGACCAACATTTTTACTAAAGTTAGCAACAGACGGGCCTGTCTTGATCCAAGGGTCAGGTGTTTCACACGCTTTAGTTTCGCATTTTTTTTTTTTTTTTGGCGCATCGTCCTGAGAACATGATTAGGGATGCATGAGTTTTCTTACCAACTATGCTAAAGCCATATATAAAGTGAATAATTGTGAGTTGCTTACTGCTGTGTTATGTGCACGCTGTGTTATCGGGCAGATGAGAAAGATAAGATTGTGACCGCCGGTTGAGGGGNNNGGGGGGGGGGGGGTCTGAATGTATCGGTTGCTGTGAGTACTTTTGAAAGAAAGAAAGAAAGAAAGTGAAAGAAAGAAAGAGTGAGTGACTGCAGTTTCGAATAGTTTTCATGCGGGGGAAAAAAAGATGGTTGGGGAAAGGGGNGGGGGGGGGGATGACACTGCAAACTCCCTTTGCTTTTACAGACGTTATGTTTTGGAATTTCTGCTCCTTCTTCTCTTAATTTCTCTCCCCCCCCCCCCCCCCCCCCCCCCCCCCCCCCCNCCGTCCCCGTGCTATCACACAGCATCCTTTGGGATGGAGATAGGGGCAGCATGCCTCGGGTACCCCAAACCTCTACGCCAAGATTAAAAAAAAAAGTTTTCACTTGCCTTCATCACTTCGCCATAAAAAAACTTAGACTATGTTCAGTGTTTACTTGAACACCGTATGACTAAGCCTACAGCAGTAAATGTTGTCTCATTTTGGCTTTGCTTGTGTTCGTGAGCCTGCCCAGTCATCAGCGAGTTATTTTATCGTGGTTGGGAAATGTTTTGTTTGAAAAGAAATGTCATGATGTTCTCACTGTGTGCTTGTTTATACATCAGGAATTCATAACTCCTGGCCCACGAAAATAGCCATGAAGACACTGGTAATATAGAGAAGAGGCTAATATTTTCCTGTGCATTATGGTTAATGTCTGGTATATAAGATTAGTGTAGTGTAGGGAAGGCAGTGATTCTTCTACTTTTGAATTCTGCATTCTTGGAGATTGGGCTTGTGAGTTGTGAATGAATTTAAAATTTACAAAGTTCAATATTGTGTTTCAGATATTATGCTTTAAAAAATGATGGGTCCTTGCTGATAAAATCGTAGGTCAATCTCAAATGTAGATTTATGGTCAGAAACCTCTCGATGTATGTATACTTTTTTTACTATAGATTGAAGGATTAATAGTAGGGCAGATAAGGCAGTTGCAACACAGCCCTGTCTCTCGGTGGTCTGGGGGGGCACTGTTACTCTTAATGCCTATGGTCTATGAGCCTCTTATCATTTATCTGTCATAGAAATTCCCCCCTTTCCCCTTTGTGTAAAACTAGACATAGTTATGATGTGTCAAACAAGTTAAGGAAAATGAATGTCACTGTTTCCAGTGTCAACAAGTTTTCCCCCACAATATCAAAACATCGTATGTTGCTATTGTCATAAAATGCATCAGTTGTGTAAAAAAAATAGTGAAAATAAAACATCACTGACAACAGTGTTTACAGATGGATACAAAATTTTGCAGCATAAACTCTGGATTCAGAAAGCCTTTGCAAATTGAAAGGATGTGTTTATACTTCTTCTGGATAGTCTGGATACATGGATAGTTATGCATTGTTGGTAGCAGTTTCAGTGAGCTGGTAATTGTTCACTAATTCTATGCTACAATAATTATCAGTGTACAGAGCTGTTCTACACAGAAGATATAAGACTGATATGCATAATTACTATTGATTTTGTTTTTTGTAGGGGCTTGACAATCTGTGACATGTTGTTTCTGAAGACCAGGCTTGAAATTAATACATATAAATAATTGTTATCATAACTGATTTTGTGTGTGTTTTTTCTGTTTTTTTTTCAGATGCCAGGTGGCACAGGCGACCTGACTCTGGCAGAGCTGCAAGAGATGGCATCTAGGCAGCAACAGCAGATGGAGGCTCAGCAACAAGTAAGTTGCTGGGACATGGGTAGATCTAGGTGGAGAATGGGTACATAGAATATAGACAGAGGAACTTAAGTTTTTGACGATGAGGGAAAAAGCATAACCTGATTTAATTTGAAATTTTTGCCTTTAGGTGTCATTACATTTCAGGCTAGAAAAATGTAATGTGCATAGCTTTGTACATAAATTTGTGGAGCAATTAACCTGGCTAAACCTGCCAGACTTCCAACCACCTTCTTTTGCTGACTGTTTAAGCTTAGTATATGATGCTTGTCTTACTTGTTTTTGTCATCATAAATTTATACTGATGAGATTTGTATGGTATGCACATTGGCATATGTCTCATCAACAGGACAAACACCAGCATTCACATATTGTCATGTTCATTCCATGTTTGCTTATGTCATTTTTTTGAGGATTTGAGAAATTTAGCTCTTTCAACCAGATGCTCAAAGCACAATAATGAGGCACATATGGTTAGCTTGTGAAATTAAGATATAATATCGAGTCAAAACTCCATATTCGTTTTAATAGGAAAAAGAAGATAAATGAAGATCATAATAATATGAAAAACTGAAATTATAAAAAAAAATGACCTATATTAATTGAACAAAAATGGTGCGTGTGATGATATGGTACCAGGCTATAGTGGCATCCTTCTTACATGCATGTTGTCTTCCATCTCAAGGTTTTGGTAGCCAAAGAACAGAGACTGAAGTACCTGAAGCAACAAGAAGCCAGGCACGCCCAACTGGCCTCAGAGAGTGAGAGGCTGAGAAAGATCAGGGAGCGTGTTGAGAGCCAGGAGTTGAAGCTGAAGAAACTGCGTGCCTTGAGGGGCCAGGCTGAGCAGTACAGAGCAAATAATGGAAATCTCAGTAAGTTTATCACCAGACACAGTCATGAGAGATGTGTGATTTAATTATAATACAATTTACAAGTCTCGTATCCAGGCTAATGCCCGCTCAGGTGACTTTACACTGTTATTATGCCAGCAGACCAGATCATTCTAGGACTTTTTCAACTTCCTGGGGAAGTATACAGTGCTGCTGCCATTTGAAGGCATTGATCATTAGCATTCTGACAATATCTTTTCAATAGCTGGCCAATAGCCAGTACTTAATTTACAGATGGGTGGAGTGAGGAAAATGTAGATGAAATGCTTTCCCAAGGCACTTACAACACGACCATGATTAAGAATCGAACACACAACCTTTAGATCTTGAATCCAATGCTGCAACCATTCGGCCTTGTTGCTGCATAGATTCTCTAATCTTGTAGGAGAAATCATTTAATCAAGACAATCCAGCTTGCTCTCAGAAAACTTCACCAAGGTGAAACAGTCTTTGCCTTGTCTTTACACTATATTTCATTTCATGAGGTGGGACATGAATAAAACTCTTCTCTTACCTGCATATAAATACCAGTGGATCAAGTGATTTGTGGTTTTTTAGCACATGGTGAGTTATTTGTACCACTTCAAGCAAAAGATGGAACTCCTATTACTCTGGGTGAATACTGGTTTTTCCCTTTATCCCAATGAGAGTTGGTGAGTGTGATACCCATGCTGAGTTTTCACTTTTTGATATCAGAAGATATCAAGTGAATCATGCAGTAGCTTTCTCTTTTCTTAGTTTTGTCTGACATTTATCCTTTCCCAGTTTAAAAGTTGATATTGACTGAGCATTTTGAAGAAGTCTTGAAACTCTCACGGATAATTATGAAAAGAATAGCAGCAGCAGTGTATTTACTGGAATTACTGACATGGTGATACCTTCCTTCTGGTATATATGTGTTGGGCAAATGTGGGTGAACACATTATGAGCGCAAGATAAAAAGGCGTGACAGAGCAGAGGAAAGGATTGGGACAATAGGATTAGAGTAGGTTGCGTCTTTTTGAAGTGTTTTCTTATTTATATATGTATTCCTCCATTATGTACATGTTCTGTTAATATGTTGGAACTGGCCACAGTGGCCTATAATAAACATTGACCTGAACTGTGAAAAGGTCAAGCAATGACATAACTTAAAGCAAAAGATTAGGTGAGATGTGTACAGTGATTAATACTGTGTCTTATGTATGCCACAGATAGTGAACTGGATGCCGTGAAAGCTGTATTCAATGAAAAGGAAAAGGAGCTGGCCATGGCGGTGGCACGTGTTGACCAGCTGACCAGGCAGTTGAAAGATCTGAGAAATGGTGCCAACAATGGAGTGTCTGGCAACAAACAGGCTGCTGCAGCTGCAGAGCTAGAGAAACTGAGGAAAGAATTGCTGGTGGGTAGTTATTCTTTCTTTGAACCTTTGGTGTGTGATGAAACACTATTACAAAATTATCTCATGGTCAGTCAAAATGTTGCAAAACATGGAACTTAGAAATCAAGCTTTTCTTGGATAGGGAAGTAAAAACATTAAGCTTTTATGCCCTAGACAATGCTCAGTTTTATGGGTGAAAGATTTATGTATTTGTGGATGAATGTTGAACATTTGTAGAAAAGGTTGTACATTTGATGTTAAATTGTTCTTAGTTTACTCAGAATTTTCACCATTACAAGGGGGCAACGCTATGTAATTTCAAATGACTATATTCGGCAAGAATAATGTTACCTCATATTATGTTCTTCCATCTAATGAAAGCACTTACGCTTTTATTGGATACCAATAACTTGATAATGTCAAAAGGCAACTTTTTGCCTGGTTGCTAGGCAGTGTTTTCACCTGTACAGCACTAGAAATTCATATTTACTTAACAAATGAGCAGTTTATAACTGCAGAATGACCTGATGACATGAAAAACAACGTTTTTAAAAAATATACTTGTTGGATGTGTTCCAGAGTCCCATATTCTCTTATTCTCATTATCAGAGTTTACTGTCAGATTATAACCTCTGAGACCTCACTGCCTTGGAATCATGTGACACAAGGAATCTGTTGATTCTCTAAACAATAGCCATTTATTTATTCACAGATACGAAACAAGCTGAATGAACAGCAGAGCAACACCATTGCAGCAAAGGAAAAACTCCTGAACCAACGACGAGAGGAAGTAACTCGGATGGATGCTCGCATCCATGAACTGCAGCAGAGGTTGAAAAAGAGACGGTTACAGGAACAGCAGGCAGGCAACCAGAACCAAGGTGGCAAGGCTGGTACTAATGTCAACAACCAGCACACCAGTGGCAGTAGTGTTGCTACTGTAGAACCATATATACAGTATGCTCCTAGTAATGTGGCCAAGGATGATTCTTACACAAAGCAGCCTTCTTTCATGAAACAGGATCCCAAATACCAGACACTACCATCAAATGTGAAATTCATTCCCCCAGGTAAACCTGTGGATGAGTTGAATAATAAGCCAGGCAAACAGCAAGAGCTAAACAACAATAATGAAGTGATAGAGGATTATAAATTGCCAACTGTTTTGCCGATAGATAACACCTCCAGTAACCTGAACAAAAATTTGCTGAGCCATCCTCAAAATTACCAGCAGCTACAACCGCAGCAGCCTCAGTCTATGCGAAATAACAACGATTTTGGAAAACCTAACCTGAATACCCCTAGACAAGGAGCTGCAGACAGCTCGAGTCAGAACACAACTACTGCAGCCAAATATGGCCCACCTCAATCTGCTGCCAAACCCACAGCAACGATGGGCTCTAAAGGGTTCCCACCTCCAATCAGTCAGCCCCAAGCAGGGTCAGGACAGACACAGAGACTACATCCCTCACTTGCAGGAGCTGGGGATGGACTCAATCGTGGTGCTGCTGGTAGTGTTCCACCATTATCGTCAACCACATCAGCTCACCCCATCATCAATATTAATGAAGAAGAACGTCAGGCAGGAAGCGGACAGAGCTCGCCAGCATCCAGCGAAGCATCCAACTCCAGTGGGGGGATACAAGTCAAAGGAGAGAATGAGGTAAGTTTGTCTGCTCTACCGGGTCTTAAAATTCAAAGAGAATCTGAGACAGTTGGTTTACTGGGTGCTCCAAACTAATCTGGAAACATTGTATTTACAAAGTGAACAGTGTAGCTTTCTCCTGGGGGACAATAATACTTGATGGGATGAGAATTCATATAGTGTAACATAAAGGAAATGTCACATAGCAGAAGGCACCCTTTGCATCGCTAATGCCAGTAAACATCTGACAGTCTTGTGCTCTGTTCGGAAAGCGTTTTTTTTTTTTTCCTTTTCTTCTTTTTGTTTTTTTGTTTTTTTGGCTCAGATCTGTCTAGCAAAACACATTCCAATTACTGTGCTTCTGCAATTGTTTCTTAGTAAAAAATATAATATATTAGTATGGAAAGCATTAATTCTGTCCTATGTTTCTTTTCCATGCACAGAATGTTACCATCATGTCATAACACTTTCATGACCCAGGGATCTTGAAAAAAAGGAAAAGAAAAACTGTTGTCTCAGAAGGACAATCCAGTTCTTCCTATATATATCTTTGTTTGAAGTGAAAACTTCCTTTTTTTGTTGTTGTCTTTGTTGTTATTGTTCCATGCCTGATTCAGGTTTACTGTCACAAGATTTAAATATGGTGAATTTGTTTTCTGTGTAATTTTTGAAATCTGGAGAATTTGGACATAGAACATGAATCATTAGTGAATGTCAAAGGAAGAGATATTATGATATATTTACTTAAGTATTCCAAAGATTATTCACATTTACAGTCATTTGCAAAAGTATGGGACCACCTTGCAAATTTTGATGTTTTTGTAACAAAGCTAATGTAACTCACTAAAAGTTCTGATGAATGAGATCTATTAAACATGAAACATTATGAAAATGTATGAAAGGTGATGTGAGGAGAAAAAATTGCTAATTGGCAAAAAATATAACTTTCTTTAGTATTTTGTATGTCCTCCTTTGCTCTGACCCATTGCACTGAGGCGACAAGGCATACTATTCACAGGAGATTCACAATACTCAGCAGTTATGTGCTTCAACCATCTTTTATGGAAGTGACAAGTGTTGTAGCACTAGAAGGCTGCTTCTCTGCCACTTTATCCTCCATATAGTTCCATACATTCTCGGTGGGGTTCAGGTCAGCACTGTTCCCAGGCCAGTCAAGAATTTCTACCTTGTTTTCCTTGAGATACTCTGTCACAATCTTTGACCTATAACATGGTGCTCCATCTTGCATGAAAATAGATCTGTTGTGAACTTCCATACGCAATGTCAGCTTTTCCTGAGGCTATTTAAATTTAACATACTTTTGACCATTCTAGTGGAGCCTGGAGGAAGAAAATACAGTCCAGCAGTCCCGTTCTTGCTCATAGCTCCCCAAATCATTTGACTTGGCGGGTGCTTCATTGTAGAGATTGTGTACTTTTTTTTTCATATCTGTGACCGTTTTGGTCTTTGAACATGTCTCTTCTGTACTACAAACTGCTGTAAAGTTGATTCATCTGAAAATAGCACGCTTTCCCATTTTTCCACAGTCCAATCAAGATGTTTCATAGCAAATGCTAATCTCTTCCTCATCATAGCTGATTCAGAACGAGGTTTTGCGGTTGGTTTATACGATCTGAGACCAACTTCTTTGCTTAGACGCCATAAAACGGTGCTTATGCTAATGCTAATGCATTTTTCTGCAGATTAGCCCATATTTTGCGACATAGTCAGGGATCGCGCCACTGTCAGTCTCGTAGCATTGTCATCTCTTCATGAAGTTTTACGAGGTCTTCCAGTTTTTTTCACGTCACCGTAAATTCCATAAACGTTGAATTTTTCGTTCGCACGATGAACAGCACGTTTGCTAAGTCTTTCTGCTATTTGACACTCTGAAAGGCCTTCCTTATTCAAAGCCTCTATTTGTGCTCGTTGAACTCCTGTTTGTGATGGTTTTTTGCTCATTTTTCTATGTATTTAACATCACAAAAGAACGGCAAAATTGTGCCCACAAATCACAATAACAAAAAGCAAAGGGTGTTGAAATTACAGAAATACTATATGTATTTTAGGCAGATGATGCACCATACCCTAACGCATGGTACAATACCAGGAAATAGTTACTATTTTCGTTAATTTGGAAGGGTGGTCCCATACTTTTGCAAATGACTGTATATTCGCTCTCTGGGTTCTTCAATATTTTATGATGAGTGATATCTCCATAGCCTGCATCATTTTCCTTTGTACATTGTGTCTGATTCTTAATTTCAGTATTTACTAATTTCCTCTTTATATCTTTGCAGATAAATACTTCCTCACTTGGCCCAGTTTCAGCCATGATAGAAAAATTGAACAAAAACACACAGCCCACACCATCATCAAATCAGAGTCGATCGAACTTCACTCAGAGGGTACCCTTGGATAAATTATTCAGCCAAATATCTGCAATCCCAGTGAAGGCAATGGGTGTGCCACCAACTTCCCAAAACTTGGCAACCAGTTTATCCTCTCCTCTACATCCAGATTCAATGGACTCTTCCAGGCAGGGCTTGGATTCCCCTCATACCCGACCTCCCAACACATCCTCCACCGGCACAACAAATCAGGCAGCCCATCCTGCAAGCAGTGGGCCCCATCTCAACCAGAAACCAGCCCCAACATACAGATATGCTTCCAAGAATCAAATAGCCAATACCTACTTAGGCAGGTTGGGCAGTGCTGCAATGGAAAGGTACCAAAAGAATCTGAATGCCCTGTACAAGAATATGGATACCCAGGCTGGGAAATCTAATGCTGGTGAAGGTGATGGATTGACATCTTTTGACCAGCCAGCAGAACCTGATCCAGCTCCAGTTGGACCTGGCCATGTGCAGTTTGGGGTGGTCAGTTCCCCGAACTACCCAGATATTGCTTCTGACAAAGGTGAGTTTTTCAATGGTATTCATAAATGTTATGATGTGGTGAGTTTACAGAGATCAGGCAGAGATATTTCACAATTTAGTAGATTTATGTGTTCACAGACCATAGAACTTTGTATATTTTGATGAAAGTTTTACTTCTAGTTCTGGTCTTCAGTTTATTACAATTGGCATATAAATGTGAGAGACAGTGAGAGATCAAATGCTGAATTTTGTGTACTGGTGCACAGTATAGTAATAAAATAACAAAATGGTCATGAAATCAAATGCACATCATGTTTAAGCTAAGGAATCTATCTAATCATGTTTTTGATCTGCTAGTAAGCTTGTACTTTCTGCAGTGATGCATGGACTACTTTTGTTTGTCTTAATTACAGGAAGTTACAAATTAAACACCCCAAAGCATATCCGAAGACGGCACTCTGATAGTGAGAATGAAGAGATGAACAAAGCTCTTCAGGAGCGACAAGAATTGGAACGACAACAGCGACTGCAACAACAACAACAGGAGCAGCAATCTGGAGATCAACCACCCACTGACAGCAAAGTTCTAAACAAAACCGATCCTACCTCACAGCCCTCCGACACATCAAAGACTTCACAGCCTTTACAGGATAAGGATGCAAATATTATCAAAAATGTACAGCAGGCACCTATAGACAAGCCATCAGAGCCCTCTGCACCCCCACCCTCACAACCGAGTGAAAGAAACAGTAGCACCTCATCCACAGCAGGCGCAAAGCCCACCCCAGCCTCAAAGGTGGAGGCAGTTTTGAGGCGCAGCAAAAGCAACCTTAAGAAAGAGGGGAGCATTAAATCAAACAAGCGTGTGAGCTTTGACCCCTTGGCCTTGTTACTGGATGGTTCCTTGGAAGGAGAATTGGACTTAGTCAAGAAAGTTGCTGTTCAGGTAAGCAGTGTTTAAGCTCACTCACTTTTAGCTCTTAAGGGTAAAAGTATGTTATTTTCACTGCAGAATTTGGATTTTGTTTGTCATATACAATGACAGGAATGGAAATGTCAAATGATAGAAACTTTTGAACCACAGAACTGTTAGATAATGAGACATAAAGTTGGTATCTATAATCGCCACATTTTCTTATGGGAATCTCCTAGTTGTTCCTCGATACCCATTAAAGTTCTCTGACCCCAAGATACTGACTGACACGTCACACCATGTTAAATACATTGACCTGTGCTCCAACAGATCAGAGAGTGAGCCAGTATTCTAGTCTTAAAAATCTAGGACACATCTGTTTGAGAGAAGGCTGTTTTTGAAGCTTTGTATTGTAACTCAGCCTGCCATGATTTGGGGTATGCGTGACAATGCTATTCTGACAGGTGGATTCAAAGTTTGATCTTGGTATGATCATTGTCATAAAGCTATCTGAGAACTTTATAAGATGAAACAGCCTCACATCTTGAGCTGTTTATACCCACGTACTGATTCGTTAATCCTTTTAAGTCAGATGATTGATATTTTAAAGTATAAAAGTACATGCCACTAAACAAAAACAAAATATTGGCTGTATGTTTTGCCTGGAGCTCAGGGTAGTAGGGATTTTCATGGTTGGGCAATGGGGAATTTGGGGGGACGGGGGGAGAGGGATGAAAAGGGTGGTCGTATAAGGATTCAAAGGATTAAATATGAAAAGTGTGAATATATCTCATATACCACTACAAATTAATCCCCAGGTTGATGATGTGAGCACTCCAAATGATGAGGGCATAACAGCTCTACACAATGCCATCTGTGCAGGGCACTATGATATTGTCAAGTTTTTGGTAGAGTTTGGCTGTGATGTGAATTCACCTGATAGTGATGGATGGTAAGTAAGATAAAAGGCTTTCCAAGTCTTATCATGTGTGCCTTCCACCTAACGTTCAGCTATTATGATAGCTGGAAAGGATAAACTAGAAGCCATTTTCCTACTGCAACCCTTACACTCACGTAGAAATGCACAAGATTTTGTAGTGAATTTGTGTTTTGGGGAGTGTGGGGAGGGGGAGCTAGTGATTTTTTGTGGCAACACCATTAACAAGGACTTACAACAGTATTATTTCCGGGCAGTGATATGTTTGCATTGCTACCGCTTATAAAACTTGCTCAGCAGATTTCAGTCCGTATCGAATTACTAATAAAACTTTGACTGTCAACCAGAAAATACTCACTGAATGTTTTGATCTAGAAAAAATTCACTATGTCTTCACTTCTCAAGACAGCATGCATCTGTTGTTTTTGTCTCCCTCTTGGTATCTGGAGAAGCCTTGGAAATAAAGAATGATTGGTGGGATCATATCATTAATCGGGCTGTTAGATGAAATCTAAATCATTCATATTTTTCATTTTTCTGTATGACCAGGACCCCTCTTCATTGTGCTGCATCCTGCAACAACCTCCCAATGGTACGTTTTTTGGTGGAGCATGGTGCTTGTGTATTTGCTACCACTATTTCGGATCATGAAACAGCAGCAGACAAGTGTGAGGAGGAAGAGGACGGCTATGATGGGTGCTCAGACTATTTGTACAGTAAGTCTTTAGAATTTTGAATCTCTGAATAATTCATCTTTTTGAATCGGCAAGTCAGGACAAACAATTCTGTATCTGCCATGGCCTTAGAGTGAGGCTCAAAAGCGTGAATGAGTAAACAATGCGTTTGTTATTAGTAAACAAACATCGTGGTGGGAAAACAGCTGTAACGGAAATAGAAAGTAGGTGGTGCACTTTTTTATTAAGCGCATTTAGTTCTGAAAGAAGAGGAGATCATCTCCATAGCCCAAACAAATAAGGTCATTTTGTGGCACTAAATGTATTGATCTGTTGGCTATTATAACCCTAAACTTCCTGCTTGTCAAGCAAGCCACAGTTAAACCACTTTTCAGAACTGGACAGTACTTAACTGATTTCCAAGAAATTTCAAGCCAGTGGAAGTCTGAAGGTTTCATGTAATTTGGTAGGTTTTTGAAATTGAGGTCAAAGAAAATGTATTCATTTCCGCCTAAACTGTTTTATAGAGATTCTTGCTTTCAGAAGAGACAGCCAAACAAGGTGGAAGACCCTATCCTTTTGTATTGACATTAGATTGATTTTAACTCAATGACTCCCCCAAGCCAAATTTTCCGGCTCAAGCCGAAACCTGTTTTGGACCCCAAGCAGGAAAATCCGGCTCACTATTTAACAATATAATCTTCAAAAGAACGAAAAGCCAAAGGTATGAAAACTTCTGCGCTTGCGTGAGTTTATTTTCGACAACTTCCTTCCACGGAATTCGATCTTAAATAAAGTTAATAATGCTTTTTAGTAGGGTGCATGCTGAATTATTGTGATTCCGAAAACAGCGTGGGTCCTTTGGTGAAAATCCTATGGGGAGTCAAAGAGTTAATGAAATGTCTGAATTTCTTGTTTCAGGTATTCAAGAGAAATTAGGAATCACGAATGGCGGGGAAGTCTTTGCTGTGTTTGATTATCAGGCTACAAACACTGATGAACTCAGTTTTCAGACTGGAAGCAAACTCACTGTGCTGAGGAAGGGTGATGAAACAGAGAAGGAGTGGTGGTGGGCAAGATTGAATGGCAAGGAGGGATATATTCCCCGCAACCTACTGGGGGTGAGGATTTAGTCCTGTCCACACTGACATGAAAGTTGTGCACTAGTACAATAGATATTGTTTCCAGTTCATACTAAGAAATTGTAAATTGTGTGAGTTAAGCTAAAATTGATCTGCACTGGATGTTCTCCCACTTTGAGGAAATGTTTTAATTTGGTGTGATTGGGGGGAGGGTGTTAAAAGTAGTTGAAATGTTCTCGCACATCTTTAAGTTCATCCACAAAATCCTTGTTTTTCATTATTTATATGACAGTGTAATCTTATGGGTTCATTATTATCCGTAATAAGCTGTGATGTTTTCAGTTTTCTTCAGCAATCAGTAATTGTGTTCAGGGTTTCCATGGCTAGATGGGTTTGGGAAAGGCACATTTATATATAGAATCCAGAATTCCAGTAATCTGGACATCAGATGAAATCTTTGCATGATTTATATAGTATTTGCAATGGGTAGCTGAAGAATACTTTAAAACAGCCGTGAAGCCAAATCATTATTTGAAACTATATCCTGATAATACTGATATGGATCTGTGAGGAAAAGAACCAGGAGGAATGATTTGTATTCTTCAGCTTCTCAGTAAAGCACTGAAGTACTAAATTTAAGTGCATTATAGGCTTTCCCAAGTAATTATTTATTTTGCTCCTTTTCCCCTTACAGCTGCACCCTCGTGTGATTGCAAGGCCAAAGGAGGTATCAGAGTGCTAACCACTCATCAGTGTCATCATCATCTTTCATGTATCAAATGTGGTAAGGCCTGGATATCTAGGAGGCCCACAGCCATAAGACCTCTTCACCAGTGAACTTTTCTGTTGTGGAGACACAGCATTGCCAATCACAGACTTGCAAGATGTGCTTAAACCAAGACTTTTAAGAAACTCCCATGATGGTTGTTTCACATTGCAGTGCCTTACAATGCTCATCTTTGAGTCTGTGAGAAGCGTAGGATGTGAACCCATGGAGCTGACATTGCAAACCAGGACATAAGAGGACTAATATTCCATCAAAATTGTATTGTGATGTTCCAGATCTGGTGGAATCAGCTTCTTCTGATTATCTAAAGACAAAGAGAATAGAGCAATGTTCATATGAAGCAAGATGATGGAGTAGATCCGGTGGGTTAACACCCTTGATATGAAATTATGAATGATGAGCTGTTCGCTGTGAGTGCTGAGGTGATGCTGATAAAATACAATATTATTTTTCAGAAATGGCATAAGGCTGTAACTACTTCATTTAATGTTATTAAAGCCATCCTTTTGCACAATCATAGACCTGAACAAGTAACTGTTAATGTTTTGTTGTGTGCTCCTAGTCTTAATGAGCCCATCTAAATTTTAAAACTCATCACACTGATTAGGGCCATGTTTGTGTTTCAACTTATCTCCTAATAAATGTCTGTATGCAGCTTTCCTGCTGCTAGAAAGGAATCAAAAATGCCAAATTATACGCAAAATAGACTGACAATCAGATGTATACCATATCATCTTCTGTGTATTTTTTTTTTCTTTTACTGAAAGCTTAATAGTTAAATACCATGAATACACCAGTATCTGTTTCAACCATCAACACAGGCAAACTTTAATTGCACTTAAGTTGTACGTCCTTCATGCAAGAAGAAAGTGTTATCAGTATCTGTGTGCTCAAAATTGAAGGTTTGAAATGCATAATGGCTAACAGAATTGAAATGTGGTGATACCAGATCTTCTACAGTGAGCCCTAATCTCACTGTGTTTATCGTTTCACTTCTTACTCATTTTTAGTTAGATTTTGCTCATGCATCAAAGGAAATGGTCCAAAGCACCACTGAAACTATAAATGGCAGAGTAGAAGAACCAAAACAAGTCTGGCATAAATGTTGTCCCCTCCTTTTGAATGGTACAGAATCACACTATGTATGCTTTATGCTCAAAGTTCACCATTTCGGCAGATGCAAACTTTTTAGCTTGTGGTACCTATATATGTAGATCAGCATTATGTCTCAAACCACACAACTGCTCCAACTAACTTCTTGTATTTCGATTTTAACAAGATGTGACTATGAGAGGGCGAAGTAAGAGTTGTCAAAGCTCCAACTCCTAAAAGCTGAAACAAAACTGAACCACTGCACAGCTTTTTTGGGTGTTTTGCAACAAAGTAATAAATTTACACCCAGCTATATTATGTTTGTGTTGTGTGGGTTTACCAGTTCACATATAACACCAAATATCAGGAAGCCTCTGCTGGTGTGACCACAGCAAAAATTAGTGTGGTAATTCATATTCAAACCGGTTGTCACAAACTGTGATGGGTCATGTGTAAATGAATTTTGCACAGTATGATCAGTCAACTTTTTTTGTGCGCCTTGTTAATTGCCCATTTTGGTAAGCACTTCCAGGAATGTGTACTGTGTGCTACTTACTCTGGATAAATGAAATACACCTATACAACTTCACAGAACCAATATGCAGAGAAGTTTGTTTCTGTTTCCATTATGCTACATTTTTATCTCATGTTACACTGCTTTCAGAGCAATGCAAATATTGTGTTGGTGATGCAGCTTCTTGTATTCTATTATGCACAGTTTCTGGAGCTATACCATCCATGCAGTCTCATAGAACATACCCAGTTGTTAAACTTGTTTCATTTAAATGCCTGAGAACTATTTTTCTGTTTTTACATTTCTATATTATTAAGGCAACAACTCAGAGCTTTTCAGTTCTATTACTATACAACTGTACTTATTGATTTGATGAGAGTAACAGCGTAATACAGTACTGATTAGTCTGTGCAATGCAAACCCTTTCGAATATATTTCGTCACCTATGCAAAACATGATGTGGGCTCATTTCGCTGTCAAGCTGTGAAGGCATGTACATATTACTATATTTACAAATATCTGTAGCATCATCATTCTTTTACATTTATCATTCTTTGTTATCGGAATAAATTATTAGCTGTTTTATTGTTCTGACTGGTTCTTTGTTATTGGCTTATTTGCCTGTGTTTTGTCATTTGTGCAAGTATCTTTACTTGATCATGTGAAGAGATGTGGTTTTGGTTTTTCTTACAACCCAAGTTTCATAATGTGACAAATGTTGCAGAATAATTCAGAAGAGGGTATATGCAATGTCTGATGACTCCATTCATAGCAAAACCTGAAATCAGTTCAAGTGATCTCTTCCACGTAATAAATGGATGACAAAGACAGTATAGCTAAATAAAACCAAAGGGTTAATTTCAACACCCGGAACTGCTCACGAGAGCATTCTGAGAAGAGAGTGTTGTAAAATGCAGAAATGTTTTGGTTCATTTAAAGTTGAGAATGGCAGCAGCCAATGGCAAAATTTTCAAACACCAAGATCAACATAAGGGTTCTGTTCTGTATGGAAGTTCTTTGGCATTTTGTTCAACTTGTTTGTTGGTTTTTTCTCAGAACTGATTTTTGGTATTTCTTAAAATTGTCTGCTTTCTGCCATCCTAGTTTAGTTCTTGTATATATAAACTGAATATTCTTTTACTCTCAAGATTTCTCACTGTCCTACAAAAAACATGATGCAATGAATTCAAATATGAATTGTTACTTTAATATAACAGAAATGACAGAAGCATTATAAACAGGTCACATTCTCTCATTCTCTTCCTCACAAATCACTACAAACATATCCCTTCAATAAAATAATCCACCACAATAGGTCAGTTTTCCTCCCATCCGCCACTTTCCTGTCATAAATTTTAGGCCTATTCTCACCACCAACAGCATGGTGGCAACATTCCCAAAGGTTCATGACTGAAGTTGCATTAGAATCAGTTTGGTACATGTCCCTCATGCTATATTACGCTTGAAACTTTGCAGTCAGCTAACAGAATTCCATCAAATTCTCACATAAGCATTACAGATACAAAATTAGACCATCAAAACACAAACACACAATTATTGATAACAGTCATAATGCAAGCACAAACAACATCACTGAGTGTTTTAAATAGGCTTGTAGTCCAGCTTGCTCTCCAGCTTTTTGTTGTCTGCTACTTTCCTCACAGCTTTCATGAAGTCTTCCTCTATCACATAGTCCCTTTCTGCTCTGATTGCAAACATACCTGTGAGAAAGAGAGAACAAGATACTGTGAGAATGGAGGCAGATAAGAGATTCAATAACTAGAGAACAGGTGAAAAAAAACCCCAAAATCTCTGCAAGGAAGATTCAAGCTAGAGGTATTAACAGCATATACCCCTGAGATTCTTTGCTGATAATAATTATGTATCATGTCATCAGAGTTTAAATATGAAACTCTTGCCACTGAGATTTGCGCAGCAAGCAATATCAAGGGGGGTGCTTGTAAAAGGTGACTAAGTCATGTCATTGACATGTTCGATACAGTCATGAGTTGCCAAAACCCCTTAGTATACCACGCACATACAAACTACTAAGGTGCACTTGGTGATAACCACATATTTTACCAGTGAGTCTAGCCAATGAGATGGCCTCCACAAATGTCTTGATAACACGAAGACATGCTGACTGCCCTCCACAAAATTAAAAAATAAATTCTGTCTGCTAAAATGCAGCATATCTTGCCTCAAACTCTAGAGATTATGGCCATTACTTCATGTTTGTAATTAAAAATAATAAAAAAGGTGTTACAGAAAACATGCTTTTAGAAGTGCTTTTGTAAGATGTTTAAATGATGAATACATTCATGCAAACTTCACCTACCTGCTTCAGTGCAAACATTCCTAAGATCTGCCCCATTGAAATCCTCTGACAGTTTGACAACTGCTTCCCAATCTATATAAATACAAAGAAAAAAAAGACATTGACTGAACAATGATTGCTATGAAGCTGGTACTCACAAACCATTCTTTAACTTTCACACATTCCATTCTTAGACACATTATTACTGATTAGAACTCCTAAAATCAAACACAGCCATGAAAGGCCAATTTTCAAAGCCAGAGGTTCTCCATAATCACTTATCACGAACTTCTTCATTTGAAAACTCATTTCAGCTGTCAAAGATTCCATACTTCAATGAACAGAAAAATAATCTTTTCCTGATCTATTTCATAATGTTTGTTTAGAAAGGTCTGTCTGTCAATTTCATCTCTAAACCATGTAACAATCCAATGCATCATGTTCCACACTTTTCACTGCCTATGTACAAGGTAGCAAATTGTGACTAATATGTCCCTGCAGTAAAATTTGTTATTGAAAATTAATAACCTCCATCAATTTAAAATTAATAGAGTTACCTTCTCACTGGGTGATAATGTCTTCAGAAACCCAACACAATGCAGGCAAACATATTTTCACAACGCAGGAATCAGGAACTCAATGTTGAATAATGGCAATGCTTTATATTTGAGAACTATTTCATCTGCAAGTTTGGTGATTTTTATTCCATTAACAACAATCAGAAGTGTATCTTACCAATCTCTCCATGCTTGGCTATAGGATTTGCATGAATCTTGAGAATTTCCATTCTTGCCTGTTCATTTGGTAGAGAGATTTCTGTAGAAAAAAAATGCATCTCAGAGATCAATTATGAAAATAATGAATACATAAAACTGACTTTATTCAACAAAGGAAATGACACCTGCTACTTTCCAAGAATTATTTCCTCAACAATAGTAAAGTAAAGAAAGAAACCTTGAAGTTAAATAGTTTAAAATACAGTCGAGTCCGCTTAACTCCAATTCGCTGGGACCACCCCAATAAGTTGGAGAAATCAGGATTCGACTAACTATTTCCAAGGCGGGTCAACCGTATGCGAGCGAGCCAGCACCCTGGGGAGGTCATGAGGGTAATTCAACAGGGGATGTAACTAAAGATGGAATATTGGGGAAGTATTTTAAATGGGATTATTTCTTTTTCTAAGAAATCGCTCTGAGTAGTAGCTTAATAGATGAAGAGGCCGCCGCTTTTTCCATTTGTTCCCGGTTTGTCAAGATCGTAGAAAGCGTGCTAACGGGAACGCCATATTTCTCAGCTATGACATTCTTCGACATCGCACCTCTGTCGATTTCCTGGAGCATGTTAATATTCGACTCAATGGAAAGAGTCTTGAGGTTTCTCTTTACAGGATTAGAGGAAGCCATTATTTAGAGGACAAATTCAATTTAATTCAAGTTGAAAGTGATAAAGATGAGTCAACCGTACGCGAGCGAGCGAGCACACTGGGGGGATCACGAGGGCAGCCTCTTGTTTATTTACCGTCACAGTGCAATGGGCCAGTGTATGTATACACTGCTGCCGAGATGTTTAATGATCGATTTTTCAGCCGAGCCCTCCCGCATTCTCTTCCCCCTATTGTCTTATCAGCGGTGGTGTAATACACACGCCCTACTTATTGTGCTACTTATTGGCACTCGCAGTGTCCAGTTTTATCCGCTGCACCGTCTTGTTTGTCTTTCAAGCCGTCGGCGTTGTTTAGTACCACGCGGGGAAGACGCCAGGAGGTGATTTTGCCTCTGTGGCAGCGCTGAGCAGTTGGACTAATCAGAAATGGGCATTAATTACTTCGTCTTATGCAAGGATAATTAATAGACGCAAAGAAGGAAAAAAAACTATTATTTCTTTTTATTTCGACTAATAAATAATTGGAGGTATCCGGTTTCGACATACATGGACTCGACTGTATATTTCTTTTTCTTTTAATGAATGGGCATTCTTATCTTGTAGTCTCAGGCTCTTATGTCCTGCCTCAGGCTCTAAGTCTTAACTCTTCCACAACCCTGACTAATAACAGTGACATACCAATTTTTCTGTCCAGTCTGCCAGGCCGCAGTAAGGCTGGATCAAGTGTGTCAGGTCTGTTGGTGGCCATGATCATTTTCACCTGGCCCAAGGCATCAAAGCCATCCATTTGGTTCAAAAGCTGTGTAGGAAGTCAGATGTATGTATTATTATGTGAAAAATAATCTGTAGGAAAGATGATACAAACAGAGGAAATGAATCTGTAAAACTTCACAGACAATACTAATACTAATGACATTTGAGGTGAAGGGGGACGGGGGAATGCAAGTAAATTAAAATGAGCAAGCCACAGTGAAAAATTTCCACATAATGCAAAGTCTGCATCAGAATAGTAATCAATGAGCCATTAAAGATTTTTCTTTTTATATTAAATTTCCAGGACATCTTTTTTAAAAAATAGTCCATTATCCCAGTGCACAAATCCAAATAGAAGGCAAACAATAATGCACAAAAATCACACTGATTCTTTTTTGAAAAAAATCCAGTACATACCAAACATATGAGATCACCAGAAAAGGACAACCAACTTGCATCCACTATTTCAGCAACTTGTATCCATAATTTCAAAATTCCAGTGCAAAATTTAAATCACCTTTGTCATGGTAAGTGAAATAGTATGCACTGTATATTGATTGGATTTGCGTAATTCCCAAAGATTCTAATGGCACCTCAGTAGCAGCTAAGCACATTTCTGATAACTTTCCCAACTGTGACAACCTTTGTTTACTCATATCTATACAATTTTCAACTACACATCGCCACCTGGTATTAGTACTGTCATAAAACTATAAATTACTTTATCATTTCAGGACAGTTACATAATAATTTTCTCCCCATTCATGCATCATTAGTTTTCCATTCCACAAACAAGCTTTACCTCCATCAATGTCCTCTGAATTTCTCTGTCAGCAGATGTACCCTCAGAAAATCTTCTCCCACCTGTAAATGATGAAACAGAAAACAATTATGCCCTATTTGGATGCATCTCTAAATGATCTCTAAATCTCCCTTTTTTTTCCATATGGTATTAGATGCTGGTGTTTTTTTTTATACTGACACACTTCTGGGCATATTCTTAACATAAACTGCTGCAAATTCACTTAAAAATGTCAGACATCTTATTATGAATAATGACAAAGTGAACTGGCTACCTGACAAAATAGTATTTCATTTAAGGCATATTTTGCAAAATCCATGGCACAGACTCAATCCACTCTCACTCTGGGATGTCCCAAGTATTTTTGCATTATGCTGATTTCAGATAAGAAGTTTTATTCATAACAAGTGTCTTCAAAAGTTACTTGTTACTAGTTTCTGAAAACAACATCACCGTACTCCAAATATGTTCATTTCTCCAGTTCAGAACCCATTAAAGAGTTTACCGACTGTTCCTGTTGTTGTGTGGTTATTGATATTTCTAGGTCATCCTGCAAGCTTGCAACTTCTGCCTTCTCTTTTATATCCACCCATTTCCAACATTTGTTTTGGGGAATGATGTTCTGTTCACCACTTTCTTTCTTCCTCCCTTAGTTTCCTTGTTAGATCTTTTAAAACATCTGTTTTATTTACGTGTTCAAGTATAGCTTATTTAAACCAACAAGTTTCACAGGGACGGCAAAATGCAGCAAGCCTGGGAAACCACTCAGTTTACAGATTTCCTAAAATAAGTTGTCCTCACTAACTTGGTTTAAAGTGCCAAAAATCTACAGCTCACCTATAGCATCAATTTCGTCCATGAATATGATACAGGGCTCATGGTCTCTGGCAAAGGCAAACATCTCACGGATCAGTCGAGCACTTTCCCCAATGTATTTGTCCACAATAGCACTGGAAACAACCTATAAGTTATAAATGTGAAAGATGCACAAACAATTAGGAAATATATGGAATGTCAATGTAGAAAAGGCAAAGCAGATACATTTCGGCCTGTTGCTTTATTTTCAGGAGTTTCAGAAATTATAAACTTCAGCTGCTTCAAAGGTGACCAAAATCATATTATAAACAAATCAAGAGACCAAGAAATGATGATAAATCCTAAAAATTATTACTCTTAACCCAATTTAACAGTTAAGACATACCTTAATCTACATGTAATTTTATTTCAATTTTCAACATAGAATTATCTGCATATGCTTGCTCACACTGCTGGAACATCATTCCCCTCTTATCTCTCCCCAAGGCCTTTGTATATCTCACCTTAAGAAAGTTACAGTCCAGTTGGCTAGCCACGGCTCGAGCCAAGAGTGTCTTGCCTGTGCCTGGAGGTCCATACAACAGGCAACCTTTGGGTGGGGTGATGCCAACCCGCTGGAAAAGCTCAGGATTCAACAGGGGAAGCTCAATCACCTGAAGATATATTCAATATATATAACTGCAGGTTGAATTCTTGCTAAATTTCCACAACTAAGATGATTATTTTGCTTCATTACATTTTCTCTCTCCATTACCTTCATCGCTTCCTTTCCAGAACTTTCTGGTATCCTCTCCCCAAATACATGCTCCACTATTGCATGACCAAAATCTGCAATCACAGGGCCATTTTAAAGGCATCCATGTGCTTTTTCTCAACACCCATTTATACATTACAAAACCTACTGCACTGTGCCATTCTCAGTTATTCATTACAAATTCAACATATCTTTCAAACTGGTAAGCAAGTAGATATGTATTAACTTCACCACTGACCTCTCTCAATTCTCTGATCTGTTCTCCAAGACCACCAATCTGATTAAATGACACATCTCCAGGGTCCTCCACAGACATGTTGTAAACTAGAGGATCCACTTCACGTGGAAGATACCTGACAAACAGAGTATGAACAGAAATGGTGGATCAAAATCTCGCTTTTTATCACAGAAATTAAGATATAAGCTTGATTTAGCCAAGAAAGACTGAGTGAAGAAATTCACCACACACTTCAGAGACAAGAGAGTAACAAGATAAACAGATATAAAAGCGTCAAAATTGTTCAAGTTAACAACAGGACAGGTTCTCGTCCAGCAATTGCTGTGGCACATAACAAGTTTCATTCACATTATGTCTTTTAGTTGAAGCTTGAAAATTATAATAACAGATAATAGCTGTCAAAATGATATAAGTCAATAGTCAGTATAAGTACTTTGGTCACAAATTCACTATAACCAACGACAACTCTCAAAAACCAAAACTCAAATAGTAATATCACTGCAGTGAATCATAACGGTCAAGTATAATTGAAATGAATCCACACTATAACAAACCTCATGATAGTGAGTGTAGTCATATCCAGGGCCACTCGTGTCCCGGACTTCAGTTTTGACTTGTCCAGCTGTCTCCTGCATCCTACAACGTAGCGAGGCCCATTTGTGGCCTTGACAATGACTGAAATTAAGTTAAATGATGACTGCATGAGTGCATGAGTCTAAAATATTCACATACACACACAAAACATCATTACATATCTTGTAAAACAAAACATAATACAAAATACAGACCTCCTGATAATCGTTTGTTCAACTGGATTCATGCCCCTTTTCAGGAAAATTATTAAGTACCAAATGAGGACAAACTCACTAAAATAGAACACGTAACGCAGGCATTAATTTAAGAGAAAGTGTAAACGAACTGAAAATTTTTCAAAACTAGAGCCTATATCATGAAAGCTTCTCTCCTATCTATGGACACTTTTAAATTAATGCACTTGATACAAGAGAGACCACATCTTTCATGATCCTGCTCATGACTCACCAACTTACATTTATCTTCTGTTAGCTGTTTCAGGACTTCTCCAACAATCTGAAATAAAAATGGTTGATATCAAGGCAGATATCTCTCATCCAATTCATTCACTCTCTATTATGTAATTTTTCCCCCTCAATATTCATTCTCTAATTAACACTGGAGTGAACTGAGAAAGTTTCAGAAAGAAGAAGTATATTACTCAAAACCTCGCAAATGTGAGACACATAAAACCTTCAAATAATTATGCTAATTAATTACCTATTAAAGTGTAGCATATATACCTAGATCTCAGATATGACTCCTGCCCCTCCTGTTTTCTCTTTCTCACAAAGGGTAGAGATTCGAGCTACATTTGTTACGGAAGTTGTAATGCTGCCTTACCTGACCCACACTCTGGAGAGCTTTCAGATCATTCTCCGATTTGTCATACTGCTTGGTCAGTTCCTTTAAGTTCTCACGCACTGCAAACAAATTAGATTTAATAAGCTATAAAAGGCACGGACAACGGAAAAATATATACATTGGCCACACTGGTGGATGGTGGAATAGGTTTCTGAATGCACCTCACAACTAAACCAATAAACTCATAAAGTGAGCTAGGAAGCAGAATCAAACCCGAGCATTAGCAATAGCATGGTTATCCTTTGCTGACACTTGTTTAAAATAAGCTAACACTCACAAATATTAGTGGGACACCACAGGAGCCAAGTGTATGAAAAAGGAAGCAGTCAACTTTACCTTTACCACATGTGACGTAGCTAGTCTAGCTGTAGTGTAGACTAGTACCTACTCCTAAGCCTAAAAAGGCTAGTCTAAAGAGTGACTAAAGACCTACTACTGCTAATCATCACTAGCCTAGACTAAATCAGCCTAATCAATCGAGATGGAGTATTGGCTTTCTCTAACAACAGCACTGATTTAGTCGAAATATCAATTTAGTTAAATGAAGTGTATCATTATCCTTGCAAGTTGCGGTGCTGTCCTTCGAGATAGCCGGAGTATTTACCCATTGAGACTGGGTTCCTGATCCTAATGTCCATTGAGAAGTATTCCTAACTCTAATGTTCATAAAAGAAATCGTCTTCAAAAGTAAAGAGAGAGGGCAACGACAGTATGCTTTGTCCCAGGATTTAGGAGAAAGACAGGGAGGGATGTCCAAATCAAATTGCTATCGATAATTGGTAACAATGATCAGGCAGCAAAATATTTCTGATTTAAATGTGTCATAAGTGTCCGCAGAACACCGATTCCACGCTGAGTATAATAATCGTTACTCACTTTCCTTCAGACGGGCCTCCAATTCTTTGTGCTCTAAAAGTTTTTTTCGATAATCAGCAAGAGCCTTCTCTCTTGCGGTATCTACAGCAGGGGCAGCCATTTTGGTAATGATAAAGTGTTTTTCATCAAACCCTAAACTTCCGGTAAAGAGGTGCTTCCAGGGAAGCAAACCGGTTTTGTGTAATTATACTGTTTGTCTCCCTTGTTCCGTTCTCTGCAACAACTGAAATTAGTGAAATGTGGACTTCGTAAAGCCTAGAGCTGGAGTCAAAAGTTTACCACAGACCTACAAGTCCCAATCTTGTGGCCGTCACATACAATTTGTGATTACTTACACCAGATCTACTTACAGTAAATCTATTTTTGATTCGAGGCCAAAATGGTGCGTTTCTCTTTCTGCATCTCAGACGCCCTATGGGTGGACGGGATGCAAAGAGGTTCCACAGTAATACTTTTTAGCAGACTAGTCTAGTATACGATATATCGGTAGCAGGGTAAGATGATCCAAGAGGCAGGAAGTCAGTTTAAATTCGTTGCAGATCAGCCGCTGAACTTTTAGCTTTATTTCAAACTTAAATTGGTGCCTGCTTGAGTCGGAAGCTCTCTCGTTTGGGCATTCTTGTAGGGTGTGATAGGGAATCTGTCCCTCCCACACTCATGGAGTAAAGTTTCGGACCTGCCGACTTGTGTAGATGGGTCTTCAAGGACCAATGTCAGATTCGAAGCCTGACAGTATTTCTTTGTCCATCTCTGGAAAAACTAACATTTCGCATCATGTAAACCTATACACAACACTTGTCTGCAGGTCAAAGTCGCTTACAAATAGTGTGCTTTGAAAACAGCCTGTATCAGGCTTAGGCCATTTTAAATAGGAGTATCATGTGGTTTATGAGATCAAGACTCCATGCTAACTAATTTAAGATGCGCCAACGCCAATATTTCCTTGCCAGAATTGCTGCTGGAAAGATACACGCTGACTTAATGTTGCTGTTGTTACTACTGTTGTTGTTGTTGTTGTTGTTGTTGTTGTTGTTGTTGTTGTTGTTGTTTTGATTTGCTATAAGAATGTTCTCCCCAGGTTCTCTCAGAAGCTTACAACATGATTTAGGCCATTTTCGAAGCAGTTAACAATATGATACTTTAAACATGGCGGCAAGATGGACCCTCCTAAACAGGTCATTCATAGACTAGGTATAACTTCACCTTCAGCAAAAGCCGACCTTTTGACGCCATCGATGGCTCAGGTTTGAACAAAAGCATAGGGTGCCCCAAGCCATCAACCAGAGAAGTCAACAACACTTTGTGTAGCCCAGACCATGACTAGATCTGTAATGATCCTGAAAAATCTCATACTATTTCGAAAAATTCTCCGGTGTTTTGCTCAAGCGTTCAACTGATCAGGCGCCTAAATTGCAATAACATGCGGCATCAAACGTGCACAGTGAAGGGTTAATTACAGTATCGTGTGATAAAACCAATTCCGCCCTGAATATGGTATTCGGCTTAGTCCTGTGACAACTTAACAACCAGTTAGTAACTCTTATTTGACACCACCCGGACTCATCACACAATGATCGTCATCGCTATCTCGCGTCACCATCAGCTCTTGTGAGTTTTCACGCGCGGACACGGCCGTCTGCAGCCTACCGTTCTGCCTGCCGCTGCCGTTGTATTTCAGGACCGTGGCTAGAAAAAAAAACAAAAAAACACCTTTCTATTTCCCACAAAGTTTAGGGACGAAATCTCCTAGTAGGTCTTACACTAAAGGCCCAAACCGCCCAAACCGCAACGAGTACTGAAGGTCATGTCATGTCCTAGCATTTCTCTGGGACGTTTTCTACACCGTCTGTCTCTTGGCCGAAGCTAAGAGCTAACAAAGGGTTGCTCTTGTGATCTCAGATCTCCAGCAAAGGTCGTAGGCAATATGTCGGAAAACTCTCTCCTGGAGTTAAGCTTAGGGTTAGAGGCAGGGTTAGGGGTAGGCTTAAGGACGAAAAAAAAAGACAATTTTGGGAAAGCCATTAGACATTATCATTATCTAGAAACTCTCTCGTGTGAGCTTTTTCTTTTCTAATTCTACCTCTCACCAAGCTCTAGGCGAACGCGATTCTAGTGTCAGGCAGCTCAAGTATTATGTAAGCTAAAATTTAGGTTCATGTATGATTTATGAGCATTGTCATGAGACTCTCCCAAGATGGGTCTAAGCTGATGGTTAGGGGCAAGAGTCGAATCCCGAAAGTCGGACAAAACTCGTAAACCAATTCAAGAAAGTGACACATCATCAGATTTAAGCACGCTAATTCGAAGAAGAAATAACTTAACGTGTGCATATGCAACTACCTATTCCACCAGGCCCGCCAGAGCATGATTCAACTTTGACGCCATTGCACAAGGGAATAAAACTCTTACTCTTAGCAAATCAAATTTGCTGGCATTCTAAGACATTTTTTTAAAAGCTCATTCTAAAGAGTGCTTTCTGCTCATCAAAAGCGAAACAAAACAAAACCATCATAGGGCTTCTAGGCTCTCTAGTCTCCCTCCTTCCCCTTCCCCTCCAACTTTACGTCGTGCTACGGTGCTGAAGGTAGTTATGGTAGTTACGGCCTGCTGATGTGTTTAATTTCTACCTTTAAATTGTGGCTATGATAATAAATCAGGACGGAAACTGTATCAAAGTTACGATGAGATCTAGGTGTCTAGCACAGAAAATAAAATGAAATTACACCTAGCGTGCAGTGTATGATCTAAACGCACTGACAGTTTCGGCAACCGTGGGTTTCATCTCAAGGCTACAGCTGGTTTCACATAATTGCAACTCCTCGGAAGCATATGATTAAAAGAAGTTGCCATTATTCTTTTTAGGAAATGGCACAGTATTCTTTATCTAAATATGTTGTCATTTAACAAAACGTCCCGTTGAATGGATTGCGATTTTTCGGATTAGACACAGTTGTGGTGTAATCAGTAGGCTACAAAACCGTTCCATTCTGACACATATAGAGTGTCAAAGAACTACCTAGGATTTGATTATAGAGAATCAATGTTGCAGTTTCGCTATGGCTATGAACTTTCTCGTGATCACGCTGTCGCACCAATTCGATGATATGATCTGAGTGCTCCAACGGCAACAGTTTACTAAGTGCACAGAGTAGTTATGATGTATGCCATTGTTTCAACACTCTAATCATGTCTGGGCTGTTCTACTTCTAACATGCATGTGCAAATGTAACCGGGTGGCAAGGCATAAAATATAGTATTCTCTCTTTATTATGGGGGAGGAATGTGAGCTCAGTCTGATACTTTTTCAGATGTTACATAATTATTATTTAAGGGAAGTGTGTCACCAGGGATTTTACCAAATTGCGGTAAATGATCAATTTTGAGAAGATGGGCTGAAAAAACCTAACAGTAGAAAATTTCCTGTCCCTACATGGGAATCGAACCAGGGTCTCTCCATTTGTACTGAATATGCTACCACTACACCACTGGGACACTAACTTCACACCAATTTAATTCTTATATACCTACTGCCTGAATATGTTCCCTAACTTCCACGTGCGAGTCTAGTGCTCACCCATGACCCTAACACACTTCCCAACTGCTAACACAAAAATATACACAAGAACTGACGTGCTTCTATAAGACATTGACCAAAAAAAAAAGAAATGACAATGGAGATTGACTGACTGGGATTCTGACGGATTGGAGTCAACAAATTAGTCATGATCCCACTCAGTCTCTGTCTGTCTAACTGACTGTCTGTCTGTCTGCTTGCCTGTCTGTCTGTCTGTCTGTCTGTCTGTCTGTCTGTCTGTCTGTCTGTCTGTCCACAAGGTCAGAGACAACTTTGCACTAAGCGTACCTACAGAAACTTTGCACAAAGAGTACCTGCAGAAACTTTGCACTATGAGTGCCTGCAGAAACTCTGCACCATGAGTTCCTGCAGAAACGTTGCACTATGAGTGCCTGCAGAAACTTTGTACCATGAGCACCTGCAAAAACTATGCACTATGAGTGCCTGCAGAAACTTTGCACTAAGAGTACCTGCAGAAACTTTGTACAATGAATACCTGCAGAAACTTTGCACTAAGAGTACCTGCAGAAACTTTGCACCAAGAGTACCTACATAGACTTTGCACTAATAGTTCCTGCAGAAACTTTATACTATGAATATCTGCAGAAACTCTGCACCAAGACTACCTGCAAAAACTTTGCACCAAGAGTACCTGCAGACAGGTCATGTTTTGTAGGGAAATTGAAAAAAAAAGAGCAAACTAAGATTAAAACGTACACCATTGGACGATCGAGTACAATTTCACCTGCTCGTGATTTTAATTTCTCTGGGTGAGTGGATATAAATGTCATCGTGAAATGCTCAACTGATTGCGCGGTGAAGCCAATATGTGCAAACGACATGTTTATACGACAAGTGTCTTATTTAGAGAGAGAAGCATCAGAAAATCTTTAGAGGAAGACACTTCTAATACATGGTTCTGTATCTCCCTGGCGTTCAAAGGGGCTGGGCCACCATGAGCCATGACTCCTGAATGTCTCTCTGTTGACTTTTTTCTTTCTGTTTCGAGAGAGATTCTGCAACATCCCGTAATTAATTTCTTGCAGTATGTTCACCTCAGTCATCGCGAAGCCATGGTAAAAGTTGCATTTTCTGATATATAATATGTAAACTTACGGTGTAACATTCTACTATTAAAAATTTGCTGCGTTTGACCCAACATGGAACACTTAGTATTAGGTATTAGGCAAAAGTGAATCCTTATTTTCAGAGGCGTGCGGCGTGATCTTCTATAGTTAGGACCATTGTATCCTAGATCTTCTCCTTCTCCCCCCCCCCCCCCCCCCCCCCNCCCACCCCGTAGTTTCTTTTTCAATTCCTGGGGCAACAATCCTACAGTGATTCGTATGAAGGAGATGGGCGTGGTGAAAGGAAGTTATAGTTGCAGCTGCAGACTCGCTGGGAGGAGTAGAACATTCTCAACCAGATGTCAGCCAGCACCATTAGCTTGTTTTTTTTGTGAGACGGCTGTTGGCTTGGGATCGGAGCACCTATGTACACGTCCGGAGTGCAACAAGTGACAAGTAACAAATAGAACTATTTTACTATTTTATCTATGTATAAACATCATCACAGTGGAACTGCAGGATTTCGAACTCTGTGTCCCCAAACTTGCAGTGTTAATTGTTATTTCCCAGTTGTTACCGAAATATAAATGCTGTAGCAGTTGTCTTCTGATGATATATATCCTACTGTACTTTCTTAAAGGTTATTGGGCAAAGGATAAACTAATATGACACTGGAATGTACTGGAATAACTTATTTGACACTCACTGAACTGCAGATACTGGCGTACACGTAACCTCTACCTTGTCGCCGACAGGAGCGGAGGGGTGGCACTTATCAAACCCCTTCCCAACTACGGGCGTAAAACAGAGTTTATACTCTTATGATCCAAGCTTCTGCCATATGAAGTGTGAAGCTTTCCAGTTTTCTTTCTTTTTCTTTGAGCGAGGGAAAGGCAGGGGGATGTTAACGGCCCTGTGAACTATGTGCTTTATATCGTAAGACAAAATTATTACTGGCATCCTCCCGAGCACGCAAAAACTGACGAACTCTACACTGGGTTTGACTCTCTGACCCGCTCAAGAGATAATTCGGAACATCCCACGAACTGTCTCCTCTAACAATTAGATTAAATGCTTGGATCAGTTTACTCCTGGGCGCGACTTGGTGACAGGCGACCGCAGCGACTTCAAAACCACAATATGACAACCTGGGCTCATACTGGGACACAGCCGACCACGCCCATCAAAGCGAGGGGCGGGACCTGTGTTCCCTCAGAAGTCATCTGAGCTACGCAGGCGGTAGAGAAAAGTCTCTAATAATCGCCGTGCCCTTGTCATCTTCAATTTTAACCTTCTATGCATCTGATTAACGAAAAGATCGCCTTTCAATACAAAACAGATGAAACTGGATGAGGTTACCGACTCAATGACTAAAATACGAAATAAATATAAGGAAGAAAGAATGCTAAATTTTGTGCTGTATTAGTGAGGGGGGTATTCTGCTTTGCAGTGACTACTTTTTCAGGTTGGAAGATGGGCAGGGAGGAATGAGAATTTAGCATAGGGTGGGATGGAGAAAGAGAAAGGGTAGGGAGAACGGAGGAAGAGAGAGAGAGAGAGAGAGAGAGAGAGAGAGAGAGAGAGAGAGAGAAAGAAAGAAAGCTAATACATTATTTTCATTTAGAACGAGGTGACTGGTGGTATCATAATAAGGCTGCTCCTAGGCAAATCGTTTGTGCAGCTGCTTTATTTAAAAAAAAACAACAACAACATGTTTTTCACATTTATGCCCTGCCTATGTATTCTGTTGTAGACACTACGTTTAAACCACAAAATATTATAGCACATGTATGAACCACATTTTCGGGTTGATCGCACCTGAATGCAACACTGCCCAGTAGCGGGAGCCCGCCAGCTGTATCCAGATAAGTTTTTCTCCAAAATGCAAAACACATAATTCCTGGCTGGTATGGGGGCCCGTTTTGCAGTGGCGGCGAAATAAAATATTCATTCTCAGACCAAAAAGAGAAAAAAAAAAACCAAAACGCCGTCCTTTTCTTCCTTTTCATCCCCCAAAAAGTTAGATCTCGCTAAAAAAGCATAGGATATGCGTTAACTGGCAAATCAGATACACTTCCCTTTTACGGAGGGGCAATGAGAGACGTATCTAAACCATCTCTTTATTTAATGATGTACATTCAATCCCGTATTTTGTCCGATACAATCTTAGGGTTTACCCGATTTCCTTTACATGACGACAGCTCTGGCGGCTTTTCTGGCCCTTGTTCGCGGCTCTATGATCGATGGGCAAAAACACGGAAATCCACCAACACCCTTTGACCCGACTTCACACACATTCGCCAACAAAAAACGGCCCGCATTTTTTTTTTTGTTTGCCTTCCCATGTTTCTGGAGATAACATTTTAAGTCTACAAATCTGTACAGTTTCCATCGTCTATCTCTCAGGGTTAAACAGGTACAGTCTCTGATCATTGCGATAAAGGGCGACAATCCACGACATTGAGTGCGAACGTTTAAGGAACATCCTTGACACCAGATAAACATCTGCTTTACAGAAGAGGATGAATGAAGACTTTCTCAAAAGCGCAATGATAAATGTCGGTGTAGATAATCATAATAATATCCTACTCGTGTTTCTTCCAATTTCAAAAAGAGAATATGAACCGTCAACGAAAAGCGGTAATATGAATTTCTACGATAATTACATTGCATCCCGCGTGGCGTCCATGATGTGGAAAGAAAAAAAAAAACGTAAGTAGAGATGATGACAGTTTGGTGTAACTGAGGTATAAAATCGTTTAACTTAGGACGATATATCGGGATGAGTGCAAGTGTTACGGCGGAGTACGAAACAGGGGTGAGGTTGTGACGAGAATTTGGTAAGAGACTGCAAATCATACAAGATAATACCAGAAAGAATAGTGTGGGTGAAAGATTGTAGGATTTTGAGGAATGTGGGACACGCCTGGTGAAATGTTGTCATGCTGTCGCACTTCCGTTGCCATCAAGCACGCAAAGTCACTGATTTCAGGAATACTAGATGATGAAAGAATAGTTGAATGTCTTATCATAGGTCCTTTGTTCATGACTTCTGTCACTTGAGACTTGAGTACGTGTGGTCTCACCAACTTCCTTATATCAACCGAATTGTATTTATGTTCTTTAGACTGTAAAGTTCTCTGATCTGCTTTGTCGTTATAGCAGCTTACAGTGCTTAAGATTCCTGTCCACAGTGTTTGCAGGAATCCTGAAGCAAGCAAGAACTGATTGAACAATTCTGCGAAGACAGTTTGTTAGAAAACTGTCTTAAGATCAAAAGGAAGGGAAAACGTGACCATCCCCCCCCCCCC
>JAWQUT010000082.1:1956081-1995355 GCA_033807755.1 Ellobium chinense | reverse complement strand
AGAGAGAGAGAAAGAAAGAGAAAGAGAAAGAGAGAGAGAGAGAGAGAGAGAGAGAGAGAGAGAGAGAGAGGGAGAAATACGCGAGGAAGGGTGGGGAGTAGGTTAAAGGAATAGTTTTACCCACATCTGGATTACTATCATCCACAAAAAAAAACGATCATGAAAATGGACAGTAATGATAAAATTCTGATCGCCTTTCTCTCTCTCTCTTTCTCCCTCTTCCTCTCCCCTTCTATCTTTTTCTCTTTCTCTTTGTCTGTCTGTCTATCTGTCTGTCTGTCTGTCTGTCTGTCTGTCTGTCTGTCTGTCTGTCTGTTTCTCTGCGTATAGACTGTCAAGTTACTTTTAGACAAACCGCCTCCGCCCACCTCCCCACCCTCGTTCTTATCTCTTCCATCATATTTAGCTCCAGTGTTCTTTTAGCCCATACCACTGTGGTAACATTGTGACATTATGTATGTCAGATATACACACTACTATTAAACGTAACACAGCAGGAGTGACAACAGCACCGCATCAGCTATGACTTTATAAATACCATAATGCTCAAACATCTGCTGCATGTTGGCAATAAAACAACAAAAACATCAAAGGTTGGACATATTCAAACACCTAACTACTCACGGGCATGCAAATTGTGGCGCGCTGATCTCTGACGGGCTGTTCCACAAAAATATCTGGTCAAATGCAAATTTTGGTATAATTTTTTTCAGACTTTTTGACAGGCCCAAATGAGGGTGGAGTAATTACTGAGGTTTAAAACAGAACTTCGTCGAGCTTCCATTATTTCACGCTTCATCTGCTGTGGAGCAGCGTGGCCTAATGGTTACGGCGTTGGACTCAAGATCTAAAGGTCCTGAGTTCGATTTCCGACCACGGTCATGTTGTAAATGCCTTGGGAAAGCATTTCATTCACATTTTCCTCAGTTTACCCGTCTGTAAAATGGGTACCTGGCTATAGGCAGTGAAAGATATTATCAGAATGCTAGTGATCAGCACCTATAAATGGCAGCTGCACTGTATGCTCCCCAGGGAGTCGAGAAAGTCCTAGAGTGATCAGGCCTGCTGGGGTAATAATAGTGTGAAGTCGCATGAGCGGGCATTAGCCTGAATATGAGACTTATAAACCGCATTATTATTATTATTATTATTATTATTATTATTATTCATCTCCTCCTTAAAATACTGACATAGATATGCATAGATTTGGTTCGGAGACCAGAGAGAAGTAGGGGAAAAGACGAATAATAATATGAATCTATCGAACTCTATATCCACCCTACCCTACCTCCATCTCCACCCACAATGATCTTTTTGTTCATATTACTGTATACGACATGCAACTTTTTAAAAATCGAAAATTGAAATAATGTACAAGTTCAAAAACATAAAAGAAGGAAGGCTGAAAATAGTGGACACATCTCTGGGATCCTCATGAGGATTCGCCCCTGTCGAATTTAGTAATGTTTCACTGACAAAAACTAACGGATAGTAGTAATAATTAGATCTTTAATCGCCGTGAGCACCAAAACGAGAGCTGTAACAGCTGCTGTCGTGACGGCTAAACTCTAGGGATACAATGGTAAACTCTTGTATATTATTGGGTTTAGTGAAAACTGTACGGTGGTTTTGCGTTTGCGGCATTAATACACCGTATGGTCCACTGCTCGTGCTTTGTAGCAAGCACCATCCATCTGTTATCCTGATATTACCGTGACAGACAGCCATATAGTCTACATCCTCGGTGTATCTGTTTGAATGACGTCTTTTAACATAAAAGAATAGAATACGAATGGATCAGCTTGTCAGACATAATTGTTTACCTACAAAATTTTCAAGATTTTTAGCAAATTAATGCGGATTTCATTTGTTGACCCCATAATGGGGTTATCGTCCCACTGTGCCAAGCAATGCGATACAATTCAATCATAATAATCCACCCACCTATACAGCGACAGATTATATACATGACATTAATGACATTCATCAACACAGTGACTGTCAGTCCTTGCAATTCAGTGCCGAAATTGTCCAAAAGCTAGATATTCTCCGGAATCGAGGACGGAGATGTTCTGGTATCGCGGTACACTCTTTCGTCGATTTCCTAGACTCAAGCTCTCAACAGCCGCTGAAATTTACAAACAGCGACTGACATTAACACGCTGGACGATCACCTTGCCCCCAAAGATATGACCCAGCAGTTCTCAAGATCAATATTAACATTTTGTTTGCGATGGGCTGATTATTTTTTATCGCACGTTGAAGTATTGCAATATTTAACCATTATGCTCCAAGAATCAAAAGTATCGATCTGCTTCGATTCTGACAATCAGTGCAAGGTAAGCGTGAGAATCGTTTCACAGTTTTTATCGTTTTTTATCAGATACATTAGACTACGGCTCGGATTAATCTCACTACGTATTTGCCCTGGATGCTGATGCCCAAAGTTATCATCTGTGCAGTCTGAGTTCAACTAGATAAACTGAATTGAATTGAAGTGAACTGAATTAAATTGAATTAAACTGAATTGAATATTGAAATTTAATACCAGATCACTACATGGGTCAGATATTCACTCCAGACTCTGTGATGAGAATATGGTGGACAGACCTGGAGATATCATAAATAAGAAATTAAGTTTGCACAGCATACTACATATAGTTATATTGTCTATCATGATGTACTGTTTCATCTGTCGTGTTTATCCCGCTGTTTGTTAAATGCTATTTTGACCGCCCTTATACCATGTGCGGTCCGCATGACTTGTTAAACTTGTTGTTGATCCTAAAACAGTTCAATTTGAAAGGCAATACCTGTATATCAGGACATTCATTCCACATCATATGAACTAGCCGTCTATGAGCGTAATATTTTCCCTGAGTTCTACGAAGTTTTTTTTGGCTGCAGCTTACGCTGGCAGTGTGTCGATGTAGACCAGGTTTGGGCAGAACTAATATAATGTGAGCGCAGTTCGTGACGTTGAAGTTAATTTCAGGTGAAGTTGATCTGAGCTTAATCACTTTTCGTTTTGTTTTTTTTTTTAAACTGATCTGGATCTGAACTGTAGCTATTTGGGTACTTGATCTGAACTTTAATTTTCTACCTAAATTTTAGTTAAGCATATCTACCTCGAAAACCAGAAGTGAATACTGATTTCTAAAACCAAAGGGAACTGATCTGATCTGAAAACTACTCAGTTTTTATAGAACTAAAGCTAAACTTGAGCTTAGGATTTTCCCCCATTAATGAACTGAACTTAATCTGAACTGACTTTTTTGGTAAACTTGTCCAACCCTGATGTAGAACCAGGAATTAGACTGCGTCAGTTTTATAGGAACACCTTCAAGGAAATCAGTCAAGAAATTCCAATATATCAAACCAGAAAAAAAAATATTCTTTATCTACCAACACAGATTTATAGGGCTGTGGCGACAGACGGATCCTCCATCAAACCCAAAGCATATTGATGGTACCCCGTATTTGGCTCCACTCCAGTCACTCAAGTGAAGCCAGGCCGGGCCAGCTTAGCGGTTTGATAGAGGGATACAGACGAATGGAAGAGGGGAGAGGAAAATCAAACGTAGGCGAATTAGGAGGAAAATCCTAAACGACCGAGGTAATCCGAAGGTAATCTTTTGAACAGGAAGATTCATATCTGTTCTCTTTGACGCGGAAGGTAAGCCTTGTCTTGTGTTGGGACGGGCTCGGGAAAGGCTGGCGTGGCGGAACCACGGTGCGAGATGCAGTGATCATACACAGACGCGCTGTAAAGCATGTGACAAGTGTTGACTTTACTAGTCTAGGGTGTTGTTGTAATGGGATGGGCAATGCTGGATAGTGGTGGGCAATGCCTAGGGTTCTGGTACTGAGTTAGAATAGAATAGAATAGAATAGAATAGAATAGAATAGAATAGAATAGAATAGAATAACTTTATTGTAGTGATGGGAAGGGCAAAGCTGGAGAGTGGTGTGCAATACACAGAGTTCAAGTACTGAAATATAATATAATATAATATAATATAATATAATATAATATAATATAATATAATATAATACCTTCATTGTTGTAATGGGATGGGCAAAGATGGATAGTAGTGGGCAATACCTCAGGTTCACATACTGGAATAGAATAGAATAGAATAGAATAGAATAGAATAGAATAGAATAGAATAGAATAGAATATCTTTATTGTTGAAATGGGATGGGCACTGCTGGATAGTGGTGGGCACTAGCTAGGGTTCAGGTAGGCCTACTGAAATAGAATAGAATAGAATAGAATAGAATAGAATAGAATAGAATAGAATAGAATAGAATATTTCGGCCTTCAGATTTCATGCACTGCTTAAGAAGCTTATTTCCAGGAAGCCGTCATATAATCTACTGGTCAGTAATGACGCCCCAGAGAGCTAGAAATGGTTTGCAATATTTCGTTGGAATTTTTTTTTGTTTGTACCCATAATGTGACTGCCTCGTGTATAAAGTTTTTAAGCCAACAAAGTAGGTGGTCTCCCCGTATTTAGTGCGTAACCGCTTAATCTTGGAATATACTTCTGCGTGAAAACATACAACAGTATACTTCGTTTAACCGCAATTCCGGATAATCGCAGCTTCCCCTTAATCGCAACATTTTTTCACATAATGAAATCCTATGATTCAATATAAAAAATCCACTGGTTAATCGTAACTTCTTTAAATCGCATTTTTTTTCAATGCTCCATAGGAGTTGTGATTAGGCGGATTTGACTATATTCATGTAGATCTAAACATACACAAATCTGAAAATAGATCACATTTTCACTTTAACGATATCTCGGGATAATGTAGTTTCATTGCCACTTTACGGTATTGACAAAATGTATACATAATAGCCCATTAAGCGCTGTTATTTGTGTGTGTGTGTGTGCGTGTGTGCGTGTGTGCGCGCGCGCGTGTGTGTGTGTGTNGTGTGTGTGTGTGTGTGTGTGTGTGTGTGTGTGTGTGTGTGTGTGTGTGTGTGGGTGGGTTATGGGGGGGATGGGAGAGGAGTGAGGAAGCAGACTCACAGATATGAAAAGTTGTTTTTTTTTCTTCTTGCAATGCGGTGAGGCGAAATCATTTTTCAAACTTCAGCATTTCTGTATCGGCCCAGAAAGCTAGGATAGAATAGCAAGATTCTGATATCTCTTTATCAAATGCTAGCTGCTACTTCAAGAGAACATACAATCATTTTATAGTCTGTAATGAGTTGAAAGCATCCCTCCCTAATAGCCTTAAAAGGCCAAAAAAGACCCTTGAGATTGTGCGAATAAAACCTTTATCCTTTGCAGAATTTCAACGCATCATAAACCTTGGGAAAGAGATGCAAACGAAGATAGTTCTCTGGTCTCACATATTATCAGATTTTAGGAGATATTCGTTTGAAGTAAGTTTCAAACGCTTTGCCCCGCGTTAGCTTTTTTTTTCTTTGTAAATCAAGGGCTTTTAGCGCCACAGTACGGACGGGGTGACTGAGATCAACACAAGAAGTGTGTAATAGATTTCCAGCACGAAACTGGAGAAAGGCATTTGCTCTAAGGGTACGTGTATTCTTTTTCTTCTTTATTTGTGTGTTTTGGCGGCCAATTTTTTTACCTGCTGTAGCATGAAAATGGAAAGAGACTGAGGTTGGATATTAAAAGCAGTGGTTTAAGAACCTAAGAAATAGTCGATTTCCGAACTCGGAGTGACTACTGTTTTTCTTTTTTTTTTTTTAAGTTAGACTTTTAGGTAAACCATTTCAGAATATGTTTTGAGCGGTTCCATTGTTCTCGTGCCTTAAAAATGTCACAAACTGGCTTTTACAAATTAAACTAGAAGTATGAGAAAGGAGTTTGAATGCACAATCAACGGATTCGGCCACAGCGATTTGAAGGATGTGAGTTCGTGCACTGTTCTGAACGGATCATTCTGGACATTCATCTTGCTGAGAGCATTTTCATGCCCAAGATATCTGTCAAAATGAAGTGCACCAAATTCTAATTGTTTTTCGTTGGCTGTGCTATGTATCGGACTGTAGCACTTCTAGGATTCAAGAGCATAAATATCAGTTGCTGTATTTCTGGAGATTCCAGGCAATGGGTCAGCACTGGTGTTTGTTTTACCATGCCTAGACCATCACCAAGTGTAAGCACCATGTGCCAATGAATTATACACCACTTTTTATTGAGGTCCACGATGACATTCCTTCTACTCAGTTTGATGAAAATAGTGAACGCTTGTGCCTGATTTAGAATCCAGTTATTTGCTACAGATTAACTGTATCATAATAAAATTTGGCTTAATATCATAAGGGGCATTGGGAAAGACTCAGGCATGTCAAAATTCACCCACTTCCTGAGCAAAGTTACGAACTTTTTGATCCATCCTTGCAGTCAGGGCCATTTCTAAAAACGTGGATGAAATAGACTATGCGATACTGAACAATCCAGAAAATGTAGCACTTTTGCAGCATATTGTAATTTTGCAGGCCATTGTCAAGTAACTAATCCGCAAATCAGTGTAGCACAACTATGTTGGACTCACTGACTAGTGCAGATATATTTTCAAGTATGTAGTTTGTTTTCATCTCTGTCAGGAGCTATATGACACAGCTGTTGCCTGTCCTAATGCCTTTGTTGCTTTCTCTATCAGTAGAGATCAAGATATCGCAGCACTATTTGGGATTATGGATTGCAAAGAGAGTGAACATGTAAATGAACTGGTCGTAGTTCTGTTGACATGTCCTGAGGCACCAGCTAGATTTTACGGGGGATAGGTTCAAACTATGGCTCACAGCACAAATTAATGTTTTCTTGTAATCCCCCATTTCAAACGAATTTTTAAAAACCATTTGTTTAATTAACTTAAATGCTCATCTGGTTCGGGTGTCCGTGTGAATCGCCATCAAAAATTATGACTGAGTTAACAGCAGTGAGAAATTCGTAACAGCATAAAAAGGGTAGCTATTTGTACATGTATAACTTTCACTTCCTGACGAATCATATTTTGCCCCACGCACCAACTGTTTGGCATCCCTGTCTTAAGTGTCTTGTGGCGGTGTTTGTAGATTGCGCCAAAAGGGTGGTTTGGAGTACTTTCATTGATTGCACTAGAAAAGGGATAAGGATTACTTATATAAACTGTGCCAAAAAAAGCATATAGTTTTCGTTGAAAACGTTTTAGAGGTTTACCGTTACAGCAAAACATTTCAAGTTTTTAAGAAAAAAATGTTTCTTGCTTACTTCTTCCGTTTTCTTTATTTTATGATGAAATATGTTATCTCATGCACACCAACGGATGATGTGATCTTGTATGTAATCTGTGGTATTGGAAGAGAACAGGGTTTCATTATATGCCTTAGGAAGACAGTAAAAAAATGTGTCCTTTGGACAGATCATGGAGAATGGACCCTAGATTTATGAACCTGTCTGCAAATTAGTTTGCATTCACTCCTGATTTTGTAAAGTAAACCTGAAATTTGGGTCATTCACTTCGATTTCGGTGTGGCCTGTGCAGAGCACTTGTCGTCAAGGAAACCAGTTAGCTTGTTTACACCTTTCGATGTATCGGTTCGTAGGTCGGAAACGAAATGAAAGACTTATACGTTAAATATTATTTTTAATAAGCTCATTGAATTCTGCAAACTATTAAAGAAGACTCAGAGATTGTGGAATTTCTTGTAAGAGACAGTAAGGGAAACAGTTTATTGGCTCAAGGAGGGAAATCATATTAGGCTTCTATATACTTCTGTGATCGTGGCATACAGACGTCGTGCGATTCAACGAGATTTTTTTGTTCTTGCACACCACCTGCTGCCTTGTTCAAGTTTTCACAACATAATAAAATGCTTATGTACTCACTGTTTTGCGCCGACAACAAATACAACTAACCAGTCAAATTACAATCTGCATACGCCGATTTGTGAGGATTNTTGGGGGGGGGGGGGTGCTTAACTTACTTCAGGAGTGAAAATATGTTAGAAATATTCCATTTCCCCGGGGTCAAACATATTTTAAGGATTAAATTAAAAGATTAGCCGATTATGATCAGCAGTGCTTCACCTCTCCAAAGTGATATTTCTTTACGTCTGCATAAGTAATGAGCATCCTGAAATCTTGAACGATCTGGTTAATCTAAAATTATGACGTGAAGGATGTATGGATAAGCAGTATGAGAACCTAAATGACATTTAATGCATACTTTAAAACATGATTAGCTTATCTCGAGGCCGGCTTTGCTTGCTTGCTCTTGGTATTAACAAAGGAAGTAAATTTTGTTTGAAATTTAGTAATCATACTTTTTCGTCAATCTTTTTCACTGCTCAAACTTACTTCAAGTGACATTTTTTCCAATTCTGGCAAAGTGTTGGGGGCCTGCTGGACAGTTTTCACTCTTGAAAAGTAATGGAGTACGCAGAACTAAAAATGCAAATTTTCCAAAGACAATGCGGGGAATGTGACTGATACTTAGTTCTGATACCCTAAGTTCAACGGTAGTCGTATGAATTTAAAAAAAAAAACCCATCCTAATAAGCTAATCCAGGTGATGGAAAGTAAGGAGAAGAACTGAACAATGCACAGATGGTCTGGACCGGAAGTTTCAAAGAAAACTTGAAGCCCAAATCCGGAGTGTTATTCTTAGGGATATCTGCTAATGCTGTTATTTTCGCTTAAAGAAATCTCTGAAATCGGGGCCCAGCCTTTTGGGGTGGCCCTGATCTGGTGTACGATTAGAGCCCAGTGATTGGTTAATGCCTTTTGTGGTGTAAAAACATCAAGGACTCAGGCTGTATGGGTCTCCAAGCCCTAAGGTTAAGTCAATTACCGCCTGAACTAAGTTAGTACAATAATGGCACAGCTTAGCTCCCTAATGCCCAGTTTCAACAGAAAACGTATTTTCCTACCTTCTATAGCTTATTCAACACTGCTGATTTCTTATCGTGGGAATCTGAAGTTTGCAAGACAAGGTGGACGTCTTGCAGCCACGAGATTTAATCCTGATTTCCCTTGTCATCTGCTCTCCTGTGAAAACAAAGAAGTGGGATGGGCATCATTGCAGTATCCATAATTAGATAAGCAGGTAAACAACACTCACTGCTTCTTCTTGAGAAATTGATTCGCAAAGCAAGAAAGCATCCTTACCTTTGAATGATTGCTCATTCCTATATGTGGGAATTAGAAGTTTACAGATAAAGCAAGATCCTAAGAAGTCATCGCGTTTGGGACCTAATAAGTGGTGAATGCACCTTATTTGAAGATATGGCAAAAAGTCAAAGCAATAACCATAATATCCATGGGTAGTCGACCACCAGCTGCAATACTAAATCAACAATTTACAGTATTAGCCACCGTCACTTTTGAAAAGCACAAGTGTTATTATGATTTGAAAACCCTTCTCACGGAGATTTGTTATGATATAAGTATTATACATGTATATAATAATATGGGAACCTGATGTTTGTTTTTGAAGCATGATGCAGAGACTGTATCCCATTACATGAGGCTGTAATATTTTTCCCAGCTTTTTACCTTTTCCTTGGAAACAAAAGAAATTTAAATGTCTTGGACAACTGCATAGGGCGTCTTTAACTTACATATGAGATAAATTTAAACTTCCCATATTCCGAATTGGGGCCGCCGCCTTCGGGAAATAAAATCTAAAGCCGACCAATATCCTAATACTCTATGAAAGCTAAAGACATGTATCATATCTTCTCAGTTTCCACACCAAGACTTGCGATTTTTCCACCTAGACCAGGACTTCATTTACAAGGAGACATTAAATGACACATTATCGGGTCAAATATCGCTTTTCATTTTATCTGAGCCTGTTTGGAAACAAGGCAGATGAAATAGACAATAAGATAAAAGTTTAGGTGTGGAACAGCTTTAGTCTTTCAGTTGCCCCTGATGCTTATTTCAACAAGAAGATAAACGTCGCGTAGTTTTTTTTCAAACACAATGCCTATCTCATATTTTTTTATAATGTGGTGTGTCAGATCGATCATCTCTGAGGCAAATCTTTTTCTTTTTAATCGTCACTCTTATATTAGAACCTGGTGAAGCTGATAGAAAGGAGACTGTCAACACAGACAACAAAACAAAAACAACTGTCAAAGAGGGTAATTCCAGAGGGTATAACCGTTAAAATTCTCCCTTATTATACCTCCTGCTAAATAAGTGGTCTCAATTTCACGCTTACTCACACTATATAGCTAGAAATGGCCAGAATGTATGAGGAAGCAACTTACTAGCTAATATATATAAGGAAGCTAGAGAAACCCTTGTGTAGTATATTTTCCACTCGACTCAGGTGTAAATGAGCTGGACGGTGGATGAAGGGAGTGGGGGGGGGAGGGGGGGGNGGGGGGGGGGGGGGGGGGGGGGGGGGGGGGGACGAGGGCGCTGCACTGTGACGATCTGCAATGGCTTTGTTATTTATTTTATTTGTAATATTATGCATTTACATGTATGACGCGTATTGTTCTATGTGTTTGTATTATGAATGAGTTGTATAACTTGTTATGGCACTGTAAACCAATTTCCCTAAGGAGCCAGTAAAAGTCCTAACTTCATTATTCATTTTTTATTTAATGTAACCATGTACAATTGCTGATAAGAACTAGAGGTATACTGCCGATTCCTTTTAGCAACACATATATGCATGTATTCTTATGAGCAATGGAATCGGAGCATCGCTATTTATATGTTTCCAGAACATATTTACATTTGTCAAAGTGATTCTGATTTTTAAGGAAACGTTATGACACTGTCTTATTGTAATAATCATCACAGTCCTACAGTGGAGTAGGTCTACTATCCTTCAAATTGCAGTCCTTTGCATAATATATTCTTATATGCAGTGAGTCCGCCCAGGTGATATCATGCATGATGATGAATGAAGATTGGGAGTGTGTGTGTGTGTGTGTGTGTGTGTGTGTGTGTGTGTGTGTGTGTGTGTGTGTGTGTGTGTGTGTGTGTGTGTGTGTGTGTGTGTGTGTGAATGATTTATATAGATCATCATCTGTGTGTCCAAATTACTTGTACGTACAAAGTTATTTCATATAATCTATGAACAACCCCTTTGCTCGCCTGTGTACCACAGAGCTGTGATCTGGATATTTGAGTGAAATATATTTATGTTAATTTTTGTCTTATTATCATCGTTCCCAGGTGTCCCTTCTGCCACAGCACCGCATACCAGCTACGTTTGTCATTGTGGCCAAGACAATGCCTAAAAAGAGTCCGCCCGTTTACAAAATATAACGTTTTGCTTTTCCAGAATTTGTTTATTGCCAGATCTCATGACCTGTGTCACTGACAATCTTGCCTAACCCTTTGATCACTGTCCTCTTCATCAACTGAAAGTCGCGTTAAAGTCGACAAACCGTAATGGCATCGCTCAAAAATCACTACAAATTTGATTGGTAGCGGACGATTATCATCAAGAAGTTGATTAACTTAAACGATTGAACCCTTGTCCAAATTTCCGCAGTGTGACTTGTCCAGCTTCTCCAACGGGAAACTCGTTCAGGCCCCATTAGGTGTATGGCTTCCAGTAGCTCTTCCTTGGGCTCAGAGGAAGTTTGCAGAACCCGTAAAGACCGGATCACGTCTTGGCTCAGTGTCAAGAGGTGACAACTGATTGGTTTTGGTGTCTGTTGGTGGCGAAGGGTAGTCTGATAGAACATTTATGCACAGTGTGTGATCATTCTATTGCTAAAGGGGATGTGGAAGAGAGAGAGAGAGAGAGAGAGAGAGAGAGAGAGAGAGAGAGAGCAGGAGAGAGAGGAGAGAGAGAGAGCGAGAGAAAGAGAGAGAGAGAGAGACAGAGAGAGAGAGAGAAGAGGGTAAGAACTAGAGAATCTGAAATATGATTAATCTTGAATTAAATATAATGATTTTGCACCCACAGAGGAGGGAAGGAGAGAGAAGGAGAGAAAGAAAGAAAGAAAGAAAGAAAGAAAAGAAAGAAAGAAAGAAAGAAAGAAAGAAAGAAAGAAAGAGAGAGAGAAAGAGAGAGAGAGAGAGAGGACATAGAGAACGGCGAAAGCGAGAAAAGTGGGATGGGATAAAAATTAAGGTAAAGAAATGTTAACTATAGACACAGATGACAAAGAATTCAGAGACTCAGTGAAGGAACACATCCTATTTGGTGAAACACACAATGAAATGTGCAGGCATGGGTCATTTCTTGAACAGATGCTGTCCTTATAGACTTCAATGGCGAAGCAAGATCAAAACAATGACCACCCGGAAGCGAGAGTAGTGCTGTATCATTGTCCCCACAGTCTCCAAAGATGTTGGAGTTAAAGGTTGGAGGTTGAGGATAGGCACGTGAGGATAATGGGGNGGGGGGGGGGGAGGGAGGACTCGAGGCCTCTCCTGTAATGAGTGATCTGACCCGGTTATGTCAGAAGGGGCAGTTCATTACCGGTTGTAGGGGAGCCTCCTCCGGAACTCGGAGAGCAGCAATTACGGCCCTGAACAATATATGACCTCATCAGAAAATATAGGCTACAAGACATGTCATTGCGAAATCACACAGACAAATTTACAATGAAAAAAATCACGTGAAATCTGCAAAACCGGCAAGTTTCGTGTTTCGTAATACTTCATAAAACACCCCTATGCCATTAAGAAAATTAAAAAAAAAAAACAAAACCAACAAGTTGACCTAATTTTGAACTGGACTGCACTAGATGGCACCAGGATGAAAAGGGGTCATCGCTGACGTCAATTGTGACCTGTGATCATCAGGGTGCCAGCGCAGGGTACTGGGTCAGAAGGGCGACTGGGGAATCTTAGAGATGCAGCGTAGATTGAGCAATCTTAATTTGATGAAATAATCGTACATGTGCAATCGCTTATTCCGAGACCAGCTCTCACTGGCTTTGGCGGATTCTGACCGCACCCTTGGGTGTTTCAGAAGATCGAAAATTGTGATTATCTGACATAGATAAAACATACATAAGGGGTGAACAGACACTAGAAGTTTTTGCACAAGCAGGACATTATAATGGGAAGAGGGTCTCGGATGGCAACTATAGTGAGGTGGAAGGAAGCATGAAGATACGGTGAAGCTTAGCTTGGATCCACAGACCACAGTCGATCCCATCACCTCGTCGCCTGATCGGAAATCGGAAGTCTACACACAGCGAGATCGACGTTTTCTTTCTTTCTTTCTTTCTTTCTTTCTTTCTTTCTTTCTTTCTTTCTTTCTTTCTTTCTTTCTTTCTTTCTTTCTTTCTTTCTTTCTTTCGCTGAACTGGTCTTTCAGTGACGTCACACCATCTCTTTACTCCGTTTGAGCCTCTGTGTTTGCGCAAATCCGACATAAGATCACACGATTATGCGCTTGGAGTCTTTATACCTAAACCAAGAGTAAAAGTGGAAGAGACTAAAAGAAACACAAGAAAAACTACAAATGATTGCTGGTTCAGTGTACTGGGTGTTTTTTTTTCCTTCTTTTTTCTTCTTAAGCCTCTTTAATGATCCAGAATCACATTGGCCTGTTATGAGGATTTCATAAGCCATCCGAGCCGCTCAGTTTCGATGAGGCAATCATACATTCTGAATGTAAACCAGCTTTTGGGCATTGCGATTCCAGTCAAAAAAAGATTGCCTCCATTTTACCCACATATAATGTAAAAGGAAAACAAAACTGATGGAGGTCAGGCTGACATCCATATTATGAGAGTATAACGAGAGAAGACTCTTGTGATAAGAGTAGAGGTGAATTCACAACACAAGAGGAGATAAGCAACTGTACCAAATACAGCTTGCAATAATGGCGTATGTGCTTGTAATTGTATGTGTGATATGCGACAGTATCATTCTCAAGTGACGACCAGCAATGAATAGAAGGGTTCTCCAGCAGACTGTTTGGATTGTTACGCTGTCAAAGGACATGGCACATGAAGAGGAAGAAAAAGATTTGATAATAATGACTTTGCAATGTGAAAAAATATTCTGAAATAACACCAACAATGTATGTAAATGAATAGAGAGAACGAAGAAGACCTAGTAGTTCGGTATAGGTTCATTATCTACTTACTCCCTTTTGAAAGCTTTGAAAGTGGGCGTGGAATGTACATTGTACAACCACTACATTCCTCCAAACCTACCATTTCTCACCCACGAGACATGTACGGGTGTGCTGAGAGGAATGTGACTTCAGAATGGTCAAATACTCCTACGGCTTCTACATTCAGGCGGAAAGGGTCAATGCAAGGTCAGTGCAAGACATTAGAGACTACACCAAATTTTATCCAATCATATAAAGACAATGAGTAATCCCTTTGCCTACGCCACAAGATGTGAATCTAAATTTTGATTGATCTTGGCACATTTTCCCATGTGTAAATGTCATCTCAACAAACTGGACGAAATGTTCTTTTGTTCCTATTATCAAAGATCATATATAACAATTTACAGTATTTGCTGTTATTGAGCAGCCAAATTATTTTCGACGTATTATATGCAGTGGCAAAAGACATTCCTTTCCATTATGTTGCCCAGCAACATCGACTCCTGGGATAATGAAAATGCCCCTCCAGATACGAACGTATGTCCTGGTCTTAAATTGTTGCTGAACAGGAAAGAAACCTAAACCTAATTTCATTTCATCCAGATCATGATGTAATTCTAGTTAATAATACAGTGTTTCAGTTCAACGTTTTAGACCTCATAGAATGTACAATTCTGAGATATTTCTGACAGCAGATGTCATTCGTGGTTTTTGTTCTTCACATGGATAACTTTTTCCCCCTTTAGTCCACAAAAATCTGTGTGCACCGATATCCCTCTGTGCCAACGTTGGCCACTTTCTTGACGATAAGATCCATTTAGCAGAATCAGAGGTGTTGTTAAAGAGTTGTCGCCCTTAGCGGAAGAGGAAACTCGGTCTAGGATTTAGTGCTATAAGCCCGCGTGTTTTGACAATAGGAGAGCCATTGTAAGGTTCCCTAAGCCCCACGCACATGACAAGAGCTGATTGTGTTTGCTAATGACATTATCCCTGAACCTCGTAATCTCTGGCCTCACCCTTGAGGCTGTTTTTCTTATTTTCCAGACGCCGAAGAGCTCCGTCCAGAATGTCCCCAAACTAATCGGCTAGACGTTCGTCTGTGGACATGGCCATTTGCATATTGTGAAATGGTTAGGGATTTCCCCTCGGGGAGTTGTCTTGGCAACCGAGAGACGATGACAGTTTGTGGGCAAGGAACTGGTGTTTCAAAAATAACGTTGTTTTTTTTTTATAAGTATGGCGACACACATACGTCACGTTCAGAGGCAGTGTCATTTGAGGGCACAGTATCATGTCCAGACATCTCATGTCCCCTATGCAGTTTTAGAGCTCACTGTTGAGAACTGAAAAGTGAAGTCGGGAAGGGAAGTTGTGTGTCTGATATGTACTTGAAAGAACATGCGAAATGACTGCAGCTGGCTTTATTTCATAAAGCGATCAGGGCTCGTAGAGATGCGTGTAAAATCATATATTTGATAGTGCTTATCTGTGTGAAAAAGTGATTTTGGAACAACAAAACAGGAGGGAGAGGGAAGAGGGAAATATGTCTCCCGAAGACTAGCACTGGAAATAGCGTAGGAGACTGAAATCTCACAGATTGGTGGCGTTCCCTATTGCCAAGAGTAAATCACTTTGCCCTTTACTTAGGCTACACCTGATGTATATTTCAAATAAATTCTATTCCGTTGTTTTAATTAAAATTGTCAGGACCAGAATACCTTATCTTTATCACTTCTACACTCTTAGACAAACAAGACATTTCTGATTTTATGTACTTCTCTCCTCTGTCCTCATTTTCTGCCGCCATGCTACGAAACTTTCTGGGGTCCTTTGAAAGGACTTGATCGCTTTGCAAATTCAGTTCTAAAATCAAAGCCAAATCTACAGCTTCAGCGAAGTGTACATCTCAGCAAGCACCATCTCTTGACCGATTAACAAATTTTCCGACGTTCAGGAAATAGTTTGATTCAGAAGCGTACATTTCTCTTTGGCTCTGCCTATTTTTCCCCCTCTTTGTTTTTAGACGACTCAGGGTGTTTTAGGGCAAGTGGTCCTTACGCAAATTTAGTTCTCTGAGTGCCCTCACTTGATCAGCCCTCGTCCTCTTGGGATTCTCGCTAATTAACACCAACACCGCCAGCGAAGCGTTTGGAGCTGGCAGTAAGAGCGCATTAGTCGCTAATATACACAAAATCTGGCTAAAGTCTTTGCACAAACATGATCTCTATCCCGTGGTCGAGGAGGCCGCTTTCCTCTCTCAGCAAGGAAAACATGGGTCAGTATTTTATGGATTTCCTCCCGGCTAAGACCCTCTCCTGTTATGCTAGCACTCGCTTTTCATTTCGGCAGCTCGCGGCTGAGTGCACCGCTTGAAAGTGAGGCATGGACCAAATCCACTAAAAGAAGGAAATTCGAAGCAAAAGTCCGTGAGAACTTGTCATTATGTTTGGACGTATCCACGACTAATGCTATAACTTGCTATAAGAGATTTGGAGAAGTTGCTAGGCTCTAAGTCCCTTAAGCCTTGTTGTTTTGATGAAGTGATAAAGACATTTCACAACAGGACGGAACTGGCGTCTTGTGGAAAAGTGTTGGGCTGAGGGGGAAACTTTGTTATGGGGATGGTGGTTTCGGAAGTATACTTAGGCTAAAGTAGACAATATATTAATACCGTAAAAGAGAGACATTGAATAAAAGTAACACGGTTTATAAATTTCGTATCTATGACCCGCTCTGCGACTGCACATGATGATTGCCTCAGGGGGATTGGTCAGTCAATAACTTTGGAAACTCCTTGAGGGTATACAGTGCTGTTGCCATGGTACAAGCCCTGATCACTAGCATTCTGAAAAATATCTTTTAATGCTGATGGCCGCGAAACCATTATACAGACAGTTGGGAAGAAATTTGGAATGAAATGCTTTCCCAAGGCACTTACAACAAGGCCATGACACATGCACTTTGATCTTGATTCCAATCCTGTTTGGGCAATCACCCACTGAGAGAAACATAATGGTACTGGATTTCGAAGAAGCAGAAAGTCTAAAAATGTGAACGTCTACTTTACCTGCAGATCACCGCTCAGGAGGGAAAGCTTGTATTTCTCTTCTTGCCTGCGACTTAAAGTTGGTTATAAGTCCACATGTAGTATACATGATGTAGGGAAACTGTTCACACATGCAAGGAAGCTTGAAAATGTCTCTAAATAATATGGTCGCTCTAGAGCAAAAGTGGACCATCCTACTTTTTTTGTGTTTTGAGAAATTGAGGGATGAAGGTTATGTTGCTATTGAGTTATAAAGACTTCTAAAAGAGAAAAGTTGGTATTAGAAGACTCCACAAGCCAAAAAATAGCAATTTAACCGATATTCATAGCAAAATTGAGTCAATATCTTATCTATAGAAACCTTTATCGCTAAAATCGCAAAAATGTTGGATGGTCTACTTTTGCTCTACTGCGACCATAATATAAGCTCAGTCACGCATATCACTCCTGAGTATCATGACTGGAAGGATGATGAAATTTCATGTAGGCCTACATTTAGGCATTAGTTTTTTCGATTGTTATTGTATGGGAAGACATGGGATGGACCTCTGACCCGTGTCTGTCCAAGAATCAGAGACGAGTAAAATAATACAAAAAAAAAAGCTCAGTCACACATATATATATATATTGAGCATCCAGAAAATTCTGTTGCCGTCTTTGAGAAACAGCTCACACGGTTAGTGCATATGTACCAGCACCAAAATAATTACAACTTTAAATGAAGCAGTTTGTTTACTACTGTTGCCATGGGAGACAGGAAAAAACCGAGCGACATTTTCCCTGATTAAAGGGCTGGAGGATGGAATTTTTCTGGTCTGAGAGGAAGGGTTTCGGTGCAAAGAATGGTGAACTGATTTCCGTGACCTATCATTGTTTTCACACTCCTAGTCTGAATTCGTTGAGACCTATAATTATACAAACCCAGACACCTTGCCTACTATTTACATACTAGACCAGCATCTCTTTCCATCATCAAAAGTAAAAAAAAGACAATATTCCCCCCCCCNCCCCCCCCCCCCCCCCCACTTCAATCCCACCCGATAAAACAGCGAAAAAAATCTACATGGACTAAACTACAATACTGTAGACGTTCACAAACCATAATAACTTCCAGGCCTTGATCAGACGTCGTAAATGTATGGAAGTAATGAAAACGCTTACGATGTTTAATCATGATGGCATAGTCGATTTTTTGTCTTTCTTTCCACTGATGACGCAAACCGTGATAATATATTTTAGACTGATAGATAAAAAGGCATTGTGTCAGTGGGTCAGTTGGGAGAAATCAGGATGAACCCTGAAAAGGTTTATTGGAATTTCCTCATAATTTACTACGGATTGTTTGCAAAAGCTCTCACGGTATTGATCTTGGCCGTGGCTCCACCGCTGTCGAGCACAGCGTCATCAAAGAACAGAATGGAGTCATTATGAATGAAGACTTCTAAACGCGACGTTTCCTTCTTCCTTTTTAAGAGCTCTTTCTTTCTAAGGGTGTAGAGTGGAAACCCATTGAAACCGACGCTGCACAACACGGCAAGCGTCCAGAGATGAACAGATCTCAGTACCACCGTATAATGACGTCCAAGTCGTATCGTGGTACGAATGTGAAGTCTCGTGAGCGGGCATTAAAATCGATACGAACAGCCTTATTCTTATTCTTATTATTATCATCATAGGTATCTATTTCAGTGATTCCAGCTTCGTCCGGCAACGAAGAGAAAGAGAAGACATAAAACATCTGGTAACGTGTCTGGCTCCAGAAAGTTTACATTTTTAAAATGTTGTAATCTCGTAATCGTGTGGATTTGTTACTGTCTTACTGTTGCTGTATAACACTACTGCAAATTTTAAGATGCATAATACTGTTGTCTGTAGTACCGTAATACTGTAGTTTTATTCCATTTCATCCACATCTAGTCATTTGGAAAATCCCCAACACGTAAAAACTCAATTAGTGGTATGAAAATTAGATTTGAGTTTGTCTTCGGTTTTAGTGTTGGTTACTTCGGAATTTTTTCCCCGATTCTCTATTCTGTGCAATGTGGTGAGCAGTTATGCACGTAGGCACTCTCGGAACTCTACCTTGGTTGCATAATGGAAGGCAGTTTCCGTCACTCCTCTGTCTTTCTACCTACCTGCCTGCCTGTCTGATTGCCTGCCTGTCTGATTGCCTGCCTGCCTGCCTGCCTGCCTGCTTGCCTGCCTGCTTGCCCGCCTGCCNAGACATCAGGAAGTCATGGCGTCGAAGTCCTAAAACTGATTCTTTATTTGAAGACATGGCACGTGTTTAAACAGCTATTGCGTATTACCTTAGACACATCGCTGGTCGCAGCGGTGCAGCGCAATGCCCCCGTGAATCCAGGTATTTGTTTACACGTGAATGGAGTGAGGATCAGTAATTAAGTGTCTCTCTCAAAGACAAAAACAAATTCAGCCGCAGGACTCAGGAGCCGAACCCACAGCCTCGATCAAGACAGTCTTCAAATTGTAAAAACGACTGGCAAGCCGCTCGGCCACACTGCCTCCATCATTATCGTCACCGCCAAGACTAACACCGTCTCGCCATAATGGTATCATTGATAAAGTCACTTTAATCACGATTTTAATATAGAGTAAAATCTAATGACCTCGAACTTCACGTACGAACTTTAAGTTCGTCGTTAACTCGTTGGAGAGCTGCGGTTCCCTGCTCTACATTTCTCATTAGACTAAATTTCCCAGTCTACGAATGGGGTTGCCATGGCTGGTGTGAGGAGGGAAGTAATCAACTGTTCCAAACAAAATTTAGAATGATTGTAAGACGACTATGTAAAGTTACCACATATTTTAATGTGGACGGAAATAAATGGCTGACCTTTCTTGGGGAGGGGGGTGGGAAGGAGGGAAAACAAAAAGGGGGAAGGGGAATATCTCAGGTATGACCCAAGAGAACTGTTTCAAAATGCGGTTTTCTACATCCATTTATCCTTATTGAAATGCATTCTTTAAATTTGCCAAGTAATTTGAGAACTCCTTTAATAAGGCTATAGAAAAATCAACTGGTTACATGTGGTAATTTTTTTCTATTTTACCATAAGATCATTGAAAGCGTCAACATGATGAACTCTGAATAACTTCGACACAAACCAAACTTTATTTTTTGTAAAAGCAAGTGTTTTTAAGAGTAAAATTTTCTATGTTGTATACTATTGCTCGATACAAACGTGAGACAGCGAATGAATGATAAACACATTACACTGTAAGGCTCGAAACCTGGATCTATTTCGCGTACACGTATTCTTTCTCTCTTAATGATATGAACACGTAAACTATGTTTGTTCGCCAAAGCAAAAAAAAAAAAATGGAACTGGTCACAATTATTATTTGCATAATGAGACATTATTATGCAATGGATAGTTTGCAATCTTGAACGAGGATTTGACACGTATGAGCCCAGACTAACTTTCTGAAATTGCGTAAATATAGATAATAGATGTCACTGTTATTGCATGTCCCTCTCTTCTGTTTTAATTTGCTCTCCTCGCCTCGATTAGTTCAACATAGTTGAGATCAAAGTGATATGGGAAAATAATAATAAAGGGCAGCCTTTCTTTACTTGTCCGACGTTGTCGATAAACAAGATTTTTCAAGATGGAGCAGGTACACTCCTGTCTTGTTAGGCACATAACCTTTAGGCCCTAAGTTCTCTTTCATATTTTTCATTTTTAATTATTTCGGTGCAAGCTAATTCCATCGCCCGTCCCACTTTAACGTTCTCACGCTCATTCATGCCATCTAAGATATTCGTCTTTGGTGCATATATCGGCGCATTAGATATCATATAACAGTCTCTCTCTCTCTCTCTCTCTCTCTCTCTCTCTCTCTCTCTNCTCTCTCTCTCTCTCTCTCTCTCTCTCTCTCTCTCTCTCTCTCTCTCTCTCTAATTAATGAAGGGACCAAGTAGACTACCTGTGAAATTCTGATCCCATTTGTAGAATATGGTGTTAGCCTAGATAAAATGAACTGTTCAATGCATAGGTGAACTAAATTAATCGCGTTCGATGAAATTCATGTCACTAGAGATATAGACCCATGCGTCCCTGCTTTGTTCTTCTAATCTGACAATGGTAGTCTGTGGTTGTTCCAACATCCCATGGCAGAAAAGCGGCATGTCCAGTAACTATTAGTGCCTTGACAGACGAGCTACAGTTCTCTCGCAGTAAATTCTGCGCAGAAAGTGTCGCTTACTTTTGTGACGGGCGACATTTAACGCTACAGCTCAGTTCAACATGGACGACAGGAGAGTCAGGGTGGCTTTAGTCATGGTGAGTGTCGCGGCGTACCAGAATGTGGGCGACACACATCTGGCTTTTGTATACCATCTAGGTCTACTTTATTTTATTGTATATGTTCTTCAATGAAATGCTTTGGCTTTACACCTGTTGAAATAAGTTTCTCTCGTTTATCATCGCCATCACTGCCACCACCACATCTTGATTGCCATTGTTGTATTAAGTTGCTTCTCACTTTGTCAGTATTACCGTCTGCTGTGATTGCTATTTTGTGACTAACTTAAATACTAAATTGGAGCACGTGCCTTCAACGTTACAGAGGTTAAAGAGCATTTTTTTAAAAATACCAATGTTGCGGAATAAAACAAGGTAAACAGAAAGGAAATCTTCGAATAGGATAACCGCTCTGATGACAGGAAGTATAGCCAACAAACCAACAACAACATAACAACAACAACAACAACAACAACAACAACAACAGCAGCAGCAGCAGCAGCAGCAGTAGNCAATGTTGCGGAATAAAACAAGGTAAACAGAAAGGAAATCTTCGAATAGGATAACCGCTCTGATGACAGGAAGTATAGCCAACAAACCAACAACAACAACAACAACAACAACAACAACAACAACAACAACAACAACAACAACAACAACAACGACAACAACAACAACAACAACAGCAGCAGCAGCAGCAGTAGCAGCAGCAGTAGCAATTACAGCAACAACAACAACAGCAGCAACAAGGAAATCAATAACTACAACAGGAAATCGCAGCAGCTGTAACTTGTGCAATGGCCTAGGCTATTAATACTGTTGCTGCTACTAGTATGCCACTGTAAGATCTAGTACTAGTGTCATCAATATATCATTGGTGTTACTATCATCATTACTACTTCTGCTATTACTATTATTACTACAACTAACACTACTATAAACACTACTACTGCTCCTGCTATTAGACTAATACTTTACCGCTACTACTTCTACTTCTACTTCTACTTCTACTTCTACTTCTACCACCACTAGTGCTACAACTATGATATTATATTACTACTGCAACTACTACTAAATCTATTTACTTCTACTTCTACTACTACCACTACTATTGCCACTACTACTGCCACTACTACTGCTGATATTACTATTATTACTACTATTGCTACTACTAAATATATTGAAACTAGTCCAACTGCCCCACTACAGTGCACTGGCCACACACACCATCATCATCTTTACTAGAACCTCCTCTAGACTCTAGACTACTAGTGGCATATATACTATTCTTTGATGCTGTGTTACTACTACTTCTGCTCATGATAATACAAATTCTACAACCACTGCAACCATCACCATTATCACTGCTATCATTACTATATTAGGAGAAGGAACGCCGACTATAACCTCAACAAAATCAAAGGACAAAACATTTTATCAAGAAGGAGATAAAACCAAGACACGCATTTCATAATGTCTTTATTTGACCGAACAAAGTTTGTGAAATCATGACAATGCTTGTCAAAATCAGTACTCTACATTATGTACGAGAACAAAGCAATAACATTTCATAAAACTAGACTATCTTTCATACAGCTGTAAGCAATGTATTCACAGTGTGTATTTTTATACGTTCTTCTTTATAAGAGATATGGAGAGAGTACAGACAACTCTCTTCCATGGGTGTGGACAGAAAATTAGAACGGAACCATTTTCCCGGTGCAAAATTTCAATTAAAGAAAGAGAAAATCAACCTTTACTTAACCTGAAGGGAATTTATTTTTCAATTTTATACGAAACAATAATATGCATTTTTTTGTTAAAAATCAAAATACCCAAAAGACTAATTTCAGATGAAACACTACAATTATACTGCATTACAACCAAGATCTTCAATGATTATTTATTACAGACACAGTAGGTCGCACTCACAAAGTTGTCTAACTTTACGCATTGACATTACAATCATGTAATCTCCACAACATCGATGACGTTGGCCGTAGTTACCATCAACACGCAAAGTTAACATTGTACATACCGTTCAGTATTTAGTTAGGAATCTCGCCTGGACTAGATTTAGGTGCAGGGTTAGGTCTAAGAGAAAGCACCTTTGGAGGGTCTATAGATATTTTTCTATTTACCCTCTCGAGGATGCTTCATTGTCTCTAGTCATACCTGTAAACCTCCCCTATAGCTATAGTTCAAGCACCCTGTGGTAGAACACTAGAACCAGTGTTTTGTTTTTTTAGTAAGGCAATGGCTAGTCTCCCAGGCCAATTTTGATAAAATACGATATCTATCAACACATTATATGATATATATATATATCTAGTAATAGCTTTCATCAATTAACGCTCAGCCCTAAAACACAGGCGTTTGTCGGAATGTTGCACCGGAAAGACAAAGCGAAGAGAAACATAAAATTATACTGGACACAGAGCAAATAAAGCAGCAGATGGAATCACAAACAAAGAAGACAGCGAATAACGGAAGCAACAATGTAAAGTGGGAACATAGTTAAAGATTTGATGGAGAACTTTGGATATAAATATAAACAAAGAAGAAATATAAGTCTTGTTTTACGGATGAGACCTCTAGTATCGGCATCATGATAGATAACAGCGTTTTCAACAGCATATGAGAAAAAAATATTATGATAATATGTTCGCCAAGTTATGAAAATAAAACTATAACAAAAATGACAGCAACAACAGGAACAACAACAACAATAGCGGCAGCAGCATTATCAAATATGACATTACAACACCTTTCACCATATTTGTTTGACAGAATCAGATTAGGCTATCATTGAAACAATACAATCCTATTTGCAGTCAACAGGTAGCCGACCCAAGTCAAGAAATAAACATGTTATTCTACGTTTCTGCGAGAAAAGTTAATAAATTTAAATATCGTTTCTTCTCTTTCTGTAGCACAAGATCATATTTATGAGTCAAAGTGCACCATGCGTGAGAAGACCGGAAAAGAGAGCTCGGCAACATTAAGCGCAACCACCTATGATTTCAAATTTGTCACTGGAATGTCTTATCAACGGCCTTGTGTCGGTAAAGGATGTGGCAAGAATCAACGGTAGTATGAATGCTAATGAATAGAGCAAAGATATAAGTATAGTAAACACCATACCACTCGCAAGTAAGTGCTTTATTTTCTTGCTCTTCCGCATTAATCGCAGCTATCTTGGCTTGCCCAGAGATTGACTTGTCGTTTGTTAAAGACAACCCACAGAACAAAAGGACAGCCCCTTTCGTGGAGACGCAGGGACCAAACAAACGCAGCCCCGTCTAAAGTTCTAAGGCAGTTCTGTGACTGAAGTCTCATGAGTTCCTCATGCAACGGTTCAATTCTGGGGTGGAATCTAAAGTTAGTAGGGGAAGGGAACATGGCTAAAAGCTCGCCAAGAGCGCAGACTTGACCATTCGTAGACATTTCTATCCCGATTTTTTTTACTTAAAAAGATAGAGAAAAAAGCAAAAGGGGCAATTTGGGGGCCATTTCTGATTAAAATCAGGCGGAAACCTTAGTAATTATTTAGTGAAAAAAAACAAACAACAAACCAACATAATGGTCATGCAACTTAGGCGGGGCATGAGTTTGCTCCCGGTTTTAATTTCCTTCATGATTAAATCTATCTCAAGTATTCAGATCACCATATCTTTTATATTTCCTCTGTTCTGTATAAGACATACGCGCAGTTCCCTCTACTCGGTTTTAGTTTTTTGTTTGTTTGTCTTTGTTGTTGTTTTTGTTTGCCTTTTTGTTTCAGTTATGGCATACTACTATGGTGAAACCAGTCTAGATTAAAAAAAGATTAGGTTGCAGCTATTGTGCGTATAACTTACCGTGTCGTCACACTTCATCGATTTTCTTCATAACTCATTGTTATTATTATGTGGTATTTTGCATGTCTGTTTGGATTTCCTTTCACATTATGCTTTTTGTGGTCATAACAATGCGCATAATCAAATGAAATGGAAACTGCAAAGCTCTTTTGAGTTCAGTGATGCACTAAACAACATTAATTTTCTATTGTATGTGTGGAATAAGAAATGACTTAGATCTAATCCATCGATTAACGGTGGTGTAATGGTGTGCAAGATAATGTGCACACTTTGGTGCGCCTTACAAGCGTTTGAGTATTGACTTTCTACGCTCTGTTCGGGATTTCTCAAGTTGCACAAAAGTTTGTGATCGATCAGCTTACATTGAAAGAAGTACAAAATACAGTCAACATGCTCAAAACATGGCTAAGGTGGTGACTAAGAAAGGAATTTTGAAAAGCAAATCAGAGAAATAGCAAAATCTAAACTGAGAACCCATTCAAAAATTTAAAAAAAAAAAGAATATTTCTCTAATATGCCAAACATTATATATAGAACTACATGAAAAAAATTCAGGCAAGACAAAAGCAAAGTTCAGAGATAATTAGTGACATGTACGATTTACAATACGATTTACGCATTATGTCGACAAAGTGGACGTTCTGACCAGAAACGTATTCCTTGCTTTTTATTCCCTTTCTTCTTCTCTCTAGTTCTATCCCATTCTCTCCACATACATACATATGCACATATACAAAGTATTGGTGAACATTATACAAATGTCATTCAAAAACATTCACATGTATTTACATTTTCGACTAGAAACTGCAAAGTAGGTTGCCAGGTATTATGTAACATGATATATGAGGCTGATTTTGTTTACAATAAACTCATTTTTCACAATCGTAATAAGCAATATTGCCTTTTTATAATTATGCAGCTACATATGTTATTATGGTCATAGATTATAGTATTCTCAGACCGGGGACAAAGACGTGAGTTAGAGTGACAAATAAAGGTAATTCTAGTTATGGACAATGCACAGTGATTAGCATAATATTATACTTCATACATCGTCTAATAATTTCACCCAGCTGGTTTCCGTGGGAGTAGTTTGCTCTTAAGTCGAACTTAATTCACAGGGGCCTGCTCACCACTGAGAGTCGTGTTGGCGTGGCAACAACTTGCCGGCTCACCACTGAAACATCTGGGTACCGATTCTTAGTGTCATGCAATACAATCATTTATTTATTGTAGATACTATATAAACAAGTGTATAATGAAATACAGTCCTTATGTTGCTAAGAGTTGCATAAAGAGAGCTAGTTTTGTTTTTAAGTTAGGATCTTTTACGGACTGTTTTGGCAGAGGTTGGTGTGCACATATGGTATTTTCTGGTGTTACTAAAATTATGGGTTACGAACTAGAATCAAATGTGAATTTAACATCTTGTTCATTGAATCTTAGTCCAACGTGTCGTTATCTGCTGTGTTACTGTTTTCATGTATGTTACTGATAGGTATATCAAGGTCGTTCATAATAAAGAAATTGTCACCAGAGGTCTGAGTGGGGTTAGAGGGTGATAGGAAGACATTAAGCCCAAGGACTGATAATAAGCAGAGACTTCATCACCCGATAATTGAGAGGACAGAGAAATTGAAGCAACGGTTACGCCTAAATGTTGGTAGTGAGGGTTTAGGCAGATTGTGAAATACCAGTAACACCGTGGACGCGAAACTTCAAAGGAGGGGTTGCTTATGCACACAGTATGCTTAAATTCAAGATGTTTCAGCATCTGGACTTTGTTTATTTGCCGCACTTTTCCTACCAATTACACCATCAGCATAGGTCCATAGGAGAGTTTATAATGCCCTTAAATCATGCTTAAATCTAATTCTTAACTTCAAGCATTCTCGGGCTACCTGATATTGGCCTCGCCTACATCTGATTTGACTTCCTTCATGCGCAGTTTTAGTGGATAATCCGCTCAGAGCTCTGATTACCATTAGGGGCAGGATTAGGAAAAAAAACCACCCAAAAGCAAACATGAGAGTTTCTAAACAAATAGGGGTCTAGGGGCCGTTTCAAGTTTGCTTTTTCTTCCTTAATTCTTCCCTTAACCCTGCCCCTAATCTCAAATCAAGCATTACACGGAAGTGTCCGTAAGATATACTGCCTACGAAATTTGCCGGAGTTCTGACAAGAGTGCAATGCGTGCAAAAAGGCAACCCTCTATTTACTATAACTGGGTGGATGACAGACCGTGTTGATAACCGATCGTGTGGGGAACCGATCGTGTGGATGACCAGTTGGCTGACTGATTTTTCACTTACGCTTCATCCCTCTTTCTCCCTCGTTCAGTTATTCCTTATCTCTCTCTTTGAAGTTCCCCCCCCCCCNNTCCTCTCTCTCTCTTTTCCTCTCTCTCATTCACATCTCCTGTTATCAATATACTGTATGCACAATATTTTTTTCTAGAAAAGCACATTGTCTGATGTAATTTATTATCCTCTAGCAAAAGATTTGTATTAAAAACTCCACAGTTCTACCTGTGTTTGCCACATGATTTGCCGTCTCTAAGCGAATTATGTGATGTCTATTATGTCAAAACAGCAAACTTTTCTATGAAGGAAAGGCTTACTTTGTCAACTCATACTTAGGTCAATTCGTTTGTCTTCACCTTTTGTCATCTTTCAGTTTTGGAGTTTACAATCACTCTCTGGAAGAAAAGAATATTCAGCTAGCTTCGACAATACAATGTCTCGTCATAAGGAAAGAATTCTACTTATGTCACCCAAGAGACATGAACATCTTTCTTCTTTAAAAAAGTATTTATACAACATTGCTCTGTCTGTAGTGTCAATTATGGACTTCTCACTTCAACAAAGTCTTAGTCATTTTCACAAGCATTTTGCGTAAAGCAGGAAAGGGCATCTCATGAATATAGATAAGAGGTTTCTGTACAATTTACATTGAATATCTTAATATCAACATTCTATTCATTAGTCAGACTCTTGGAAACATGACTTAGTCGTTAAACAGCATATAAAATCCACTTCATACACTTCTATATGGGATTAGTAACATGCTCTGCTTCTCCGGATTCTGTTTCTCATTCAGATATATAAAAAGAGTAAGAACTGCGTCAAGACTTCAACAACCACTCTCAACAGATCATTCGGTAGATAACGATGAATATTCTGTGGTGCACAATGTCTTTTGAAAGCAGTGATTTCAAAGCAGTCACACAATAGAAAAGACAATACATATTGATTCTCTTCACATGATGTAAGTCTGATGAATGTTTCCAGGCAATTCACATTGCCAACGTAAGTAGGATTACTTTATACATTATCTGAATCCTTTGAATGTCAGTCTAACTGTAGATTTTATTTATGGGATAGCCAACTCTGGGAGATCGGCAGTTTTTAAAAAAAAATTGTTTGAAGGAGGGGCTCATACAGTGCGAGATAAAACCTTTACAGTCACAGGTTTCTGTTGCTGCATTGTTGGCAAACAGCAACAAACTTCGGCCTCGGTCAGTGCAGAATTCATTTTGCTGTAAGACTTTGCTTTTCGACAGAGGATTTCAAATGAGTTAATGCATCAAAGACTGCTGGTGTGAATGTTCTTAATGAATGGCAGTTATCTGGTGGAGGTGGATCATGTCTGGGCTGATCAAGTAGTTGCCCTGATATGACAGACTATGATTACAACCTGTGTTTGCGCCTTCGGCGATCTCAGGATTCCCATGTGTTTGCACCTTCGACGAGTTCAGAATTCTCATCCGTCATCACTTCCGCCCGATCAGTGTAGATGTCGTGGCATCTTCCACACTGGGAAGCGTTTACAGTTTCTCTTGATCACAGTTTGAAACATGGCTTGTTCTTCCTTGATACTTTTAAATAACCAGTTGAGGAGCTGCAGTTGGTCTTTGAACAAGTGTGCAATGACTATGCAGCTTTGCCAGACCCAGAGGACATTCCAACCATGGGATGTGTGTACCTTCTGATTATGAGTTTATAAGGTTTATCCGAGAATACTGTCCGGCAATTCTTGCCACGACGTATCATGCCAGTCAAATTCGATCTTCGAGTTCTTTACTCTTGGTCGCTTTGCTTATCTCATGTCAAATATTGAAAGAAAGAATGTGATTACGGAGATAGCTCCTCGTCAGAATACTCTTCATGACTCTCTCTTGACTCCTCCTCCTCGACCTCCTGCCTTGACCTTGCTCCCCCTTCATGAACTCGGCGTAAATCTACCCCTGACTGAGGAGGTTGTGGCGAAGATAATGGAATTCTTCCAGACTCGGCTTGGGGACTGGCATCTTCATGTGATATGTTTGGCTGCTGTAAACTCGTCTCGGGTGACAAACTTTCATCTTCGTCTCCAGAGGCTTCCCTGTCCTCGCCGTCGACGCAGATAGAGTCCTCCCGCTCGGGTTCTTCGCTTGACGTGATCTTTTTCTCGACTTCCGGGTCGTCTGCGCATGCCTTGGCGTGGATGGAGGAGGAAGAAGAGGAGGATCCCACTTCTCCACTTCGTTTCTCAGCTGCTTCCTGTTCCCGCTTTTGCTTTCGCCATTTTGCTCGTCTGTTTTTGAACCAAACCTGCAACGAAACAATAGACATCCGTTATATTAAAAAGTTAAAATGACGATAACAAAATATCACAGACAAAAAGAAGACAGACTCGCAGATAGAATATTCCGTATTTAAAACGTTTCAGATGATGTCTGCGGTCAGGTGATAAGAACAAAGTACTGAGCAGTGACACAGGTCAGTTGAATCTACAAACAAACAAAAAAAATAATGTTGGAGACAAAAGCAGGGTAATGTTTACGTGCAGGCTATGTCGTAGGTTAAAATCAAAACTTCTGAAGCATGAGCTTCACAAGAGCTGTTTAATGACCAAAAACCAAACTGTAGACTATATGTTTTGATTGTTCATTCGAGTGCAAAGACAGTACAAAAAACCAAAAAACAAACCAAAACGGCCAGCGACATATTAAAGAGTATTCTTGTTTGTTTTTTTTTAGTTTTGTTTTTTGGGTTTTTATTACATAATTCATTGAGTGGGTTTTCCCTAATAAAATTATATTTGATAAGAGCTGGAGTTGGTAAACGATACTTTACAGATAAAATATGTAATTAGCCTAATGAACAATACATTCCAAAGACAGCCTCTTGATCTAAAGATGTTTATATCCATGTTGCTGAGACAGGACACATCCAGCTCCAGCAGACTTCGCTGACAAGAATGATAAAACTATGTACTTCACATGCAAACTGGATGAAAATTGCCCGAAAGTGTAATGGATAAAATTTTACGACCATCGCTAGAGAAGCTGCAAATCCCCAGCGTCCACTTCCAAATAATCACCCGTCGGAAAGGCGTGGGCTGGATTCGGATCTGGGATCGGTAACTGCGAGTCCTAATTCAGCGATTCCTCGGAACCGGTGCTCGCTTGAAACAGGCTCCTTGTACAGTTACGGCTTCTTATGCAAATTTATTATCAATCAGCACTCGTAAAAATACGTTAGGCGAGTATGAACTTGCAGCGAATGAGATGGAATAATCTGATTCGGAATCGTGACCCTCATGCCATCTCAAAACCGCTAGTTCAAGTCGGAAAACTAACAGGATTGCCTGATAAATTTCGTTGATGGAGCCAATTTTGCTATTAAAATGGGTTAACCTGGGCCAAACGGAGAGAAAAGGGGCCTACCGTTAAAGTTACAGCCAAATTTAGGTACAGACAGTAACGAAGAACACCTGTTATAGCATAAAAATGTTACGAGGGAGGGGACGCTGGGATTNGGGGGGGGGGGGAGAAGTAGGAAGAAAAACAACTTCCTCTCACCCTCTCCAACAAAAAAACAAAACCTGCGTCTCTCCTCCTCATCCCCCCCCCCCCCCCCCCCCNNNNAAAAAAAAAAAACAAAACATTTTTCTGCCCAGGTCAAGAAATCGAAATCGGATTCGGATGTTCTGTATAGTTATGCACTCAAATTGGCGAGTACCTGAAAAAAAAAGCGAGTGTTGCCCAGGTCTATCGACTGGTATCTAAGTCACTATCCGTTCTCACCGTCCACCCACACATCAAAGAGCAACGTGCGATAGCATCTACGCAAAATGACAACAAACAAAAAAATCCCCTGGCATAAAACAACAAGCCGAAATTAAACCCCCGTAAAAACCTCCCCACACACACGTACCCTGCGTTCATCTTTTTTTTATTACTTGTGCTATGAGAATAGATATGAGGGCAAGATAGGAAGATAGGTATCGGACAAATTTTCGTCTATTGTCGTGGAGACTTGTCATATTATCAGGTAACAGAATAAACGCTTATGCTAAATCATAAACAATTAGTCGGAATAATTCTGTCGCTGGAGTCCTCACCGGGCCCGGCTATTCAAAGCCCGTCGTTGTGGATTAACAAGTATTTTCCATCACTAAAACAAACAGGGCATAAAAAAAACCTCCTAGCAACCACCGCCAACAACGACCATCGCCATCATCAGCGGCACCATCATCAACAACTACAACGGCAGAGCGACGTCCTGAATATCCTATCGGGCTTTAGAGATCAAACATCCGCGGTGCGTTATTTTTTTCCCCACTCTTTTCCCGGCGCTGTTATCAAGCTCGATCAGCAGCAGTCCAGGGTAGATCCCTAGCCCGATGTTTTCTCATCAGCGCAACTAATTCGCAAAGCTATTTCCTAATGTGTTTGGATCGCGTCTGACTTTAATCGAGTCATCCAGCCATTCAGTATCAACCCATTTAATCGTCCCACCGATCCCGTCCCGCGCCTCTCTCGCTGTTGGCCGTTGCTCCACGTCCTCCGCCGTCCAGGCAGCTCCAGCTGATGGCTATCTCCCACTCCGTCTTCCCCCAGAACAAGGTTCTGGTAAGCCGGGCAGAGCTCTCAGAGTCTCCTTTGTGGCTGGGCTTTTCACGCGGATCCCTTCATCCTGTACGTTCACTTTTATCGGCCTTGTGTGACCACGAGGGAATATCACGGGCGAAAGGATCGGGGCTGGGCAAGCAGAGGGGTAAACGGGGGGAACGAAAAGAGGGGATAGTGGTAAATGATTCGACTTCAGGAAATGATCCAAAACAAAAGAGAGGAATGATTCCAATACGTGGAATAGACAGCGACGGAAATACAGTAATGGGGGATCGGCAAATTAAGTAAAACTGGGGTCCCTAAAACCCTAACGCCGGAGATAAAAGAATTCCATCCCGCAGTGTCCCCCGTGCTAGAGTGTGCAGCCTAATTGCAGGTCCCTGAGTGCAGTGGCCTTCCTATGCCATCATGCGATCCGGCTCAGAACCTTGGTGGAAAACGCCGGCTGCTCTCTCTTTGATGTCTCGGTCGATATCTATAAGTAATTCTTTAATTCTGTTGTTGCGTTAGCGCCCGACTGCCTTCGTCCATTATTGATGAAAGTGCGATTAAGGGCGCGCGGCAAAAGCCGGAAGTGAGCTCGCGGGCCGGAATACGGGCAACCATGATATCTGATGAAGAGAACAGTCAGAACACGGACGTTCTTTTGACCGATCTTCTGACTTACAGGACTCTGCTTGCCTAGGATTGATGAGATTATCGTGGGCATGAGTTTGCTTTCTGTCTCTATCCTCTAGGATCAAGGACATTGAGCAATACTGTGTACTCGAGTTCTTTAGGAGAAAAGAGTTGACATGGGAAAAAATGGTGGCACAAAGCACTGGAATTCAACAATACTGGGTTCTGGCCAGTGATCCGTGTCTGGAAGATCGCCGACGACATTTCTGCCATCACAGGGAATCGAGATAAGAAGCATGTGCAATTCAATGCGCTTGAGCTCCCTCTCTCTGGAAACGACAAGCAGCAAAGTAAAATGTGACATAAAACTTTGGGATTCATTGGCTTTGGCTGCCTCTGGGCAACGATGCATGGCTGCGAGTTTAAGTATGATCTTTCTGCCAATATCCTGCGGACTGGTGATGAGAAATATAGGCAGTCATTTTTTGCATGCTAGCTCTTTGAGGGAGGTTGGAATGGCTTAGGGCTGGGGAAGGGGGGGGGTGGTGAGTTGGAAGACGTGGTTTCAGACTGTGGAAGTACAAAAAAAAAATTACTGATTTTAAGAAGGGCGATATTGGAAAGAGATGACTTAAAACATCCAGCATTCGCGGGGCGTAAAGACGAGATTTCGTATGGGAAGTGACAGTGAACACTGTTGTGGACATCCTAAATACGAAGACTCTAATACTTACATGCTCGCGCACAATCCATTTGGAAATGAAGGTAAACCTATAACGGTTCATCTGTTGTGAAAGGAGCTTGCATTATCAAATAGTAAAAATTCAGAGCCGAAAGATTTTGAATAGAAGGTTAATGAAGTGTTGAGCTAAGTGTTTCTATTGAGAAAAAGAGCTCGACCGTTCAAGATAAAACACAGGAACAATGAAAAAAAAATGCGATCTATGTTCCAGCTTTGAGAGCTTCTGAGTGCCGATGTAAAACTGAACCTTTGTAACTGCACCATGATCCTTCTCTTTGATTCTGGGCTGAATATTCGCTAGACAGCAACTACGGCTTTGTATCCTAAGAGACGTGGTTTTAAAGCATTTGAATTCATCATAAAAGATTAAGTGGAAACTATGATGTCGCTAACAATAAGCGAATGCCATTAAAACCTTTAAGCTTAAAGAAAACGTCACTTTAAATTCTATGGCCCTCTAGAGTCAGGATGACGACCCACTTTCAGAGATTAAAAGGAATTCTTCTGGCTTGAGTAATTTTCATTCCACATCGTCGACAAAAGCGTGTAAAATGCCATCATAATAAATTGATTCCTTTTGTGCTTTTTCTGATAGTTGGGACTTACTCGTTGTCTGGGAAATGATTTGAGTCGATTTAGGGTCCCAGCGACCTAGTGTCTACATCTATCATGATGAAATATAAGATCTCTAGCCATTCATTGTACAGTTTTCCTCATGCTCAGCAAACTTATGTTGTCATTCATTAGGTGACGTTCCACCACAAAATATACTAAACATCTGAGAGTTCAGAATCAGCAAGAGAGCTCCTCTGCAAAGACCCACAGGCCAATATACAAAAGAGAATGTGTGAAAATCACACTTTTTCACAACTGATTGGCTGCTTTGAGGCAACGGCGTGGGGATAACAGTGATTTTACAATGCCAAAGTGATTGTCACATTCATCATTATCGTCCTCTTTTGATTTCAAGGCAACAGCAGAAAGTGATGGCAAAATGGATTTAAATGATGTAATGATTAAAATTTGTAAGGTTAAAGAAATTCTTAATTTTCTAGAACTGGTTCACACATGTATGTGTAATCTGTGTGTGATGCGATGTGTATGTGTATGTGTGTGTGTTTTGTGTGTGTGTGTGTGTGTGTGTGTGTGTGTGTGTGTGTGTGTGTGTGTGTGTGTGTGTGTGTGTGTGTGTGTGTGTGTGTGTGTATTTGCCTGCCTCTTGTTACTTTCGCGGTTTGTATCTACTCCTCATGATATTCTTGCTCTTCTTGCATTAACAGTTCTTGCAATAAGAATATTGCAAGATCTTGTGACAAACCCATTAATTTTTGTCTTGTTCTGAACTGAGACTACTTTCCCGATATTCCGTTAAAAATAATATAAAACAAAAGGGGTAAATCTGACAACTCTATGACGCATGTTGACAGCTTGAAGCATTGGGATCCTTGGGTATAGACTCCATGATAAAGATTTAACCGAAAAGTGGCGATAACTCTGGGTCTGTTAATTAATACACCCCAGATTCACTCCCAGAGTGTTATGATAGCGAGAATAAAGCACAGTAGGTTGAACACACACGATACCTGGGCCCATTGTGAGCATGAGAGTCGTGTCAATTTTGACTCGCCAGGCGTTGCGCTTTTGCTTCATTACATTCACACTCCTGAACTCGGACACCCGTACATCCGGGGCCTGGGGCCACATGGAAGAATGGACGCTATACTCAGTATGGAACTTAATCAACCGTCGATAAACTGGATGCTTAAACGTCTCGACTCCGACGTGGGGTGTTAATCGCTTACTTGCACACTGCCGGATCAACACAATGGCGTTCTATGATGGAGGAACATACTGGAGTAACAATGAATTATCACGCCGATTTCAGATACTATTGAGGCTGATTAGGTTTGCTTCATCAAATCATGAAACTGATTTTTTTTTGTTTTGGTCCCCGAGATAAAGTGGATGGCCACAGATTTTAGGCAGGGTTAGTCGAAAATAGCTGATCGACGTGGTTTATGGATGGCCAACTGTTTTGGTTTTTTTTTTTTCGTGTCTGTGTGTGGAACTGGATGAATAATATTCATTAAGGTCTAAATATTATCACTATACACGTATATATATATATTTTTTTTCTTTGGCAATAGGGTGTAAAAGCTTACTGAAGCTGTTGGCACAGTCTTTTGACCGCCAACTCAGAAGCTGAATTTGTAAAAGATTTTATTCTAAGTCCCGAGTCTTAGCAGGGAAATGACGAATTTAAGGGAAAATAATGGATTAGTTAAATCGATTCTATAATTTTATACTAAACATAGTATGTAACTATGGGCATTATAGATAGAATAAAAACAATATAAGAAAAACAGGCTATAATAACAACAATTCAAACTGTCTGCATTTTAGAAGGAAACAACAAAGCACCATTGAAGTGAATTAGCAAAGAACATTTGGAATAAAAACATTCTCCACTTCAGCTTCATACAACAGAGGCCGTTCTGCCTGCTTGTTTATTTATTGACATAACTCGGATAAACTCGGCTGGTGCCGCATGAAAATTTGATTGGATTGTGTTGGAAAAACAAACTACAGAATGATGGAGTTTTGAACTGAACTTTTCCGTCACTGATGATTGACGAAGCATGCCCAGTAACGCAATGAAGCGTTTTCTAATCTCGCGTTATCCTAAAGGCTTGACAGTACCACCTGCAGGGGTTTTGTATTGATATGCTGTGTCCCATGCCCGATCGGAGCAAAGTGGGGTATCTAATATACTTTGTCATCAAACCAGTCTCTTTTTTAATTCCCTGGTCTCATATATTATGAAATAAAGTGAAGTGCTCGTTGATAACAGCCAGATGACACGATTGCAAGTTTGCCTTTTGGTTTCCTAGTTGTCTGAGTTTGGGCAGATCTTGGTTTGTGCACGGGCACGTAGCGGAAGATTTTGAGATACATCCGAAACAACGATGGGAAACGTAGAATGGGGCAGGAAGGAAGGAAAGAAGACTGAACGCAGTGTTGAATGTGGTTGATATTGACATTGAGAAGGAAAGAAGAAAAAGAAAGGAGCACAGAGAACAAAGGAAGAATGAAAGAAAACATGAATTTGGCGAACTTTCTTGTAGACGTAGGGTGACGGGAGGAACGAGGAAAGATGACTCAAAGGAAGGCGCAGTCTCATCGGAAGTACATGTAAAGGTGACATATTCAACAGGAAATATAACAACCCACCCCACTTATTCAGATAGACCATTACAGCTTAACATCTTTTTTATCAAGTAGGCAGGCGAAATCCCCTCCCCCCCCCTCCTTTTTTAGACCGAACACACATATTGACAGTAACAATAAGAAGTGTAGTCTAATGAGATATCTGATAAAAGTACAGTCGTCATGCTCGTTGATGATAATGCATTAAACAGTTACTACGCGAACACCTGTCACGGGAGTCTATAGGCTGCGCCAATTCCCACCAAATGATATATAGATGTACGTAGATTGAGCGAAAATCAATATAGCATGAAAATGGATGGGGAATGTGTCTCCTGTTTTTACAGTAATTTTACAATCGTCAAGACTATAAAAAAGGTTACCTCGACTTCTCCCGTTTGCCAAATATTTAATATAAGTAATTTGTTGTCCATGTTCAACATCAGGAGTTGGATTTTGTGCAGGACGAGATTAGTTGAAGTTGTTTACTGACTTTCAATCAGAGAGATTCTATAAAATATTATCATAAAAGTTTTTACAAGTAAACGCATATTAAATCAATCATCGAACGTAATTATTGTAACTGGATCATTCCTGCATTAATGACCGTTTGTTAACGAAAGCTCAGTGGTAGCGAAAGGTAATGCATCAATATGAAAGTCTTTATCATCTGGCTTCCCACAAGGGACAATAATGACCCCCTTTATTCCTCAGCCATGCCAGTGATACGAATTTCAGCTTTACCTCACAGTAAAGTTACGAAAATTTAGGTTATTTTAGTCAATGTCAACTCGTCGACAATTTTAGCTCATTTTGTATACAATTTGACGCAATCTGTACCAATTTTTAAAAAAAAAATTTGCTCAGTGTACATATCTTCTCGCAATCTACATACGATCCCTACTCCTACATATGACACTTATCACTGTCCTGGGCATGCTCACGGAGCTACGAAGACCTTCGGACGAGGCTTTCGGAAGCATACTAATGAGGTTGTGATATACAAGGTTTAACATGGTTTATTGGAAAAACAAGCCCAAACCTCAAAGTGATATATGGGCAAACGTTATATGAAATAAGAGTACAGATAGAACACCCAAAATTCATTAATCAGTAAAACAAAATATAATTTGACCAGCCAACACATCAGTCCATCGATCAATCATTCTACTTATCAGTTATTCAGTCCATTCTTTCTATCACTCAAATCTACAAGACAGGGCACATACTGTGTCTCTAAACCTGGGGTCACGACTGACTCAGGACTTATCTGCCTGAAAAAGAAATGATATAAGATCTGTATATGTTGTGAATAACTTATTTAATAATTCTTTAATTCCCAGCCAAAGTGAGCTCATGCACTAAATTCGGAATTGAGGTATTTGGCTTCAAAGGTGAATTTTTTGTTTGTTGCGGAAATCACGGGTAAATTAATTTCTGTTAACAAAACCATTGATTTTAGAGTCAGCAATTGTCGATAAATCTGATTTTTTTGTTTTAGGCATGTTAGAGGATGTTTATAGTAAAAAAAGTATTTTTCAACAGTAAGTTTCTCAGAATTTGTTTTCGGTTGCCTAGGTGACTCCTTGCCACTTCAATAATGGTAAGTTAAAAATATTTTCAGTTATTTAAAGTGCATACACACGCAGGTGGAGGAGGGAAGAAGAAATGGAAGGAGGGGGACAAAACATGAACAAATCTTAGTTATATGTTGATATTGTTTATTGTATAAATGTTTGTTGTTTTTTTTCAGCGAGAATATAATTTCTCGGATTTCGCGAGTTGAGCTTCAGTCGCAAAAATTACCTCTCACGAAAATGGTTCCGTTCAAAATTTTCAAGGGGTTTATTACTGAATTAAAAAAAAATCTTTAGGAAAAGGTAACCCTCAAGGGAAACGCAAATATTATTTCTAGTTAAAACTCCTCGTTACTCGGTCATTATCGATTATAGTATGTTTCTCTATTAAAACGAAAAAAAAAAAAATTGGGCAATATGTTTTATAGGCAGTCATGCAGTGTTACTTCAGAATACCCAAGAATTATGCCTTCATACCCACTTGAGAAAGCCGTCATGTAGGGCTCGCGAAAATTTGATTTAAAAAAAAACAACCCAAACTCCAGCCTCATACAGTATTCATTGTTGTTTCATGAATGTGGAAATTGGAAGTTTCCAGCTCTTTTAGCCTAATAGGATTTCGTGGGCTTCAGTGAGGGACTATAAGAAAGGCCAGCAAGAAACAGCCTCGTCCTCCTCACCATTCCTTCCTTCCTCCCCCTCCCCCCCAACCATAGCTTTAGACTTTGCCTATGTAGCTTAGATTATATTTTTACCTATACATTGTTGGATTTCAATGAAGTTCAGTTCTCTCATATTAGCATAACAGCAAGAAGATCCAGAGAGACGGAGAAGAGCTAGGGACAGGCATTGTCAACTACTTCCCTTCAACCCAGAAAACAGTGCAAGCAAAACTGCCAACAAGGAATATTTTCTAAAAAACTGTGGACAAAACTCTACATCCATCTAAAGAGCTGTTGGAAGATATACACAGTGTTTTCTCCAGATCACAAGATCCTGCGATTCGCCCTCGAAAATTCATCCCCCCCCCCTCCCA
>JAWQUT010000082.1:1939393-1955867 GCA_033807755.1 Ellobium chinense | reverse complement strand
CCAGCCCTAGCCCCTCCCCCATTCTCCTCCCCAACCCTCCACGAGCATCATAACCCCAATCATCCGATATGACAACCCCAGAATTTCTCGATACGTCTTTATGACACAATTCCCCCCCCACCCCAACCCTATCCCCCATTCACCTCGACTTGAGCTTCCCTATGCAGCTTCATCTGCTGCCTGCCTCCTATATTTATAACTGACATACTCATCGCCATGGCTGGGGTCTCAAACCGTGCTTCCCCATATGCCACAGGCTTATTCGGGCGCCGACAGGAAATTAATTGTAAGATTACTGGCTTTCCGATATTATTAGGCTGTAATCCAAACGTGGAAATATCGGGCTGAAATCATTATCACCCGCCCGTGAAAGTTACATCGATTATTCTGGGACGGGGAAAGCCCCACCATTATGTTGATGCAGAAGACCCTATACAGTGTAATCTTAGTAGTATGCAAATCGACCAGGGGGGTGATCTTGGGAAGAATCGTGTTAACATATTTTAGCCATTGTAATTAATCGTATGCCTGTGATCAGGGTGTGGATCGCTTACGCAAACGTGACAACTTTCGTAAGTAAGCTCAATATGGTACAATCGTATTATCTTGTGTTGAATGATATAATGTAATGGCCAAGGAATAAATTGCATCCTGGCAAAAATTATTATATTCATTAGCCAATAAATATAATAAGGCCCTGAAATGTAGCGAAGTTAGTGCACCTATGAGCTGGTAGAAGATAAGGCCTCGCAAAAGCCGTGGAAACAAGGGTGTGTGAGTGGTGAGGTGAAAAGGGGGGACGGGGGGNGACGGGGGGGGGGAGTGTATGCTGATGTTGTTGATTGTGGTAGTTTTATGAGTGGTTAAAAATCTCCCCCTTAAAAAGAATACTACTACTATCATCATCATTATCATCTTCATCTACACCTTCATTTGAAACAAGAAAAAGAAGAAGAAGAAGAAGAAAAAGAAGAAGAAGAAGAAGCAGAAGAAGAACAACAACAACAAAGCAGCAGCTGCAGCAACAATAACAACAACAACAACAACAACAACAACAACAACAACAACAACAACAACAACAAATGCAACAAGTGCAATAACAACAACAATAATAACAAAAATAACAACAAAAAACTCATAAGAGAAGATCCCTGGGAATCGAAACATCATATCGCCATGTTGCTACAAAAAATGCCTAAATCAGATTTAGGGCATTTTTTAAAATAAAGGCAATATGCTGTTTATGAGATTAAGGCCCATGTTGAGATGTTGTGAAAACTAAACTGCGTCAATATTTTCCCACCAAAATCGCAGTTGCGAAGATAAACATTGACTCTTGTTTGCAAAGTCAGTTAAATGTTTCCTTTGGACTTCTGTCTGAAATACAACTTACGCTATTTTCGAGGTGCAGTGACAATATTATTTATGGTATACCAACAACTGGTGATATTTTTCAAGGAACAGCGTCATGTCTTATCAACTTGCTCAGTCATAAGGTTCTGATATGGCTCCATACAAGGGAAAATATATATAACTGCAATACATGTACTTATAAGGGTAATGGTATATGTCCAAAATGGCTCCTTGATACTATTGAAATATACGAGAAGAGAGGAAAATCATCCTGTATTCTGAAGTTGGTAAAGTGTTGTAAGACAATGAACTTCTTGCCCGCTGATGTTGCCCTTTCGATTATAATATATTTGCAAAGAATGTCAGAATACGTGAAATAAACTTGTTTCAATTTCTTTACCCTGAAGTGGGTGGAAACTTGAAAGTGAGGTCATGATGTGATCAGCAATACGTGTCATTCAGACTCTGCAAATACTGATTTCGAAGGCATTTTCTGTCTTTTCCTTCTATGAAAAACGGTTTTTGGAGAGTGCAGTTCTTCTGCTTGGTAGCTGTCGTGAGGTGAAAGCGACACAGTCATATCCATGATTTTCAAGTCACAGTCATCTCAAACGACTTTAATTATTGTATAAAAATGCTAATATCGTAGTTTCACTTGAAATGTCAAGATAACTTGGTTTTGCAATAAAGAAGCTGTTGTCATAATATCACAGAGAGAGAATTTGGGTCTCCAAAGGCTTTTTTTGAAAACTGTATATGACGGCCTCATTAATGATCAGGTATAGGTAGCTACAGAAAGAAATATCTGTCATACACAGTTGAAATCTCTTATAATGCCTAAATGACCTGCTGGCATTTTTCAATATTTTAATTAGGACTCTGCGTACTTGAAGCATTGAAGCTTCTGTAGATGACCTCCATGCTTTCGCCCGCTCTTGCCAACGGATCAACAAATTTTCAACATAAATCTAGACTGCAGGGGCGCTTCAATAAACCCCAAAACGTGGCCATAAGAGCTGGGCTGGGTAACATTCATAGACGTGAGACTGCTGGTGTTAAGTCATACATGGGTCCGTTACACTGCAATCTCTTCTGGATCACGCTCCTTTTGTTGTAAACTAGATGAAGCACCCGCAAATTTGTGTATGAAATAAATGACCAGATCACATATAACGCATATATACTGTCCCTCTTATGGCAATAATTGTATATAAACGTGTCATCATAAGTAAATATAAAATTTGAGCCAAGAAAACGCCAAAATGCAATCCAATTTTTCTTGACGCCAGCTCCCTTTAAACCCGCCATATTTTGGGAAGTTGGCCAGAAAAAGCCAGCTTGGCTGCAAACAGCACAACAGGTAATGGTGTTCTGGTTAATGCACAAAGATCGGATTACAATAACCCCTACCAATCTCTTGGTGGACGCCAGAAGTTGGACGATTTCTTTGGCGAGACCTTCAGCTAGTGTCACCTCTTGTCAACCCGAGTCGCCGTTAGACTGACAGGTCATCGTGCCTTCACATTCCTGCTGCCAGCACTGTCCAGTTTACCTTGACCACACAGGGATAGATAGCAGCCAAGAACTGTGTCACCAAACCTGACCCAGCGACCATCATTAAATGTCATTGCTGTGAAAATTAACTGGCTATTGCGGACATCATTGTGGGATGTTCTAAGTGAATCACTCCCCGGTCTAGATCAACTGCCTAACTTCAACTGTTCTATAGGGAAAATTCTTCTTCTTCCTCTATATACCTTTATAAACAGGCCGTTTTTTTAACGGTACAACAGAAAAACACACAATTTATTTGATTACACCCGATGAACATTAGGTAAGTCTTAACGTTTGCGGACAATGGCGTAGGCCTATATCCCGTTAAGGAGCACATGAGATACACCATGCTTTGTGCAAGAAATGCCCAAATTTATAATAGGCCCAGATATCATAGCAAACCGTGGAACATGCCCACGTAACAATCCTAGCCCCTTCCGTCACAAGCAATACACGCTGTCAACGTCTTTCCTTTTCTCATGCCCACCAGCATCAGATAGTAGCTGCCTCAAAAAGGAAAAAAAAATGGAAGACAACTGGTGTAGTAAGAGCTGCGGGACACGGTAAACTCAAATTTTTGGTATGCCAGACGAATTTTAGATGAAACGGAGGGACTTGGGGTGGGGGGTCAGGGGTCAGGGNGGTCAGGGGGCGGGGCAGGACAGAACAGAGGATGATCATAAGAGCCTTGCGGCGATGAAATCGATCCTCCAATCTGATGAGAGAGGGAGGGCTTGTGGCGTGTCCACATGTTAAACACTCATCAAAGATAGGAGACCCAGGCCGTTTGTTCGGGACCTGCGGGAGCTCCCCCCAAAATGCAGCCCTTTTCCACGAGGGCATCCCGCAGAGCGTTACCTCCCTCTTCCTATTATCTTCGCCTTGTGAGCGGTATTTCCAGTATCAAGTCCTGTCACCAGAGGGCTCACCGGCTTGTGCGCCGTCCACATCTAATACCGCTAAATAGCCCTGCTGGCGCGGACGGGGGGTCAAATCGCGCGGAAATGAAAACATTAGCCAATTCTCGCCGCCGCGTCAATCCGCGAGAGGTAAAGAAACGATGGAGGAACACCTATCACCGATGATACTCGCTTAGACAAACTTTCCGATGAGTTTTCTTTCTTTTTTCCTCTTCTTCCCTTTGGACAATCACCGGTGGCTCCAACTGCCCCCACGTCGCGGGCGTCCGTTTTAATAAAGGTTTCTGAGGCTTTACGGGAGATGTTGTCGTCGGGACTGTGCTCGGCTCGGAGCTGCGTCTCTCGTCACTGTCACCAGACAGGCGGGCGTAGAGGAGCGTATCGGGTTCCAGAGACTCAGACGATACCACATTCAACCCGCCTGTCTCTTGGGGTGCAAGCCCAGCTGGGTGAGATTGCCGTACGCCCGGAAAGAAAAACAGACGCGGCGACACCGGAAGGGGATTGTGGGAATTACTTTGAAGAGGGAGACAATCACAGACAAAAGGGGACTTAAGGCTTTGGGACGAATTCCTTTATCGTCACGGCGAGTTAAGTACTCTAATTCTAGCCCGAGAGATGCAATGCACACCGGGTGCACTTGATGCGAGCTTGTACCCGCATGAGGACCCACACTGTGCAGGTTAAAGACGGCACTCAGAACCACTCTAAACTACGCAGCTTTAATTCGGGGGAAAGCCTACAGGGATGTTAAATAATGTACGCAAGGTCGTGTGCTGCAAGTTTGACGTAAATGCTAAACGACAAGACAATCAGATAGAGCCTGCTATTACTTTCCCACATTCAAAACAGATTCAACAGGCCTACGTAACATTCTGTTCAGGCCAGTTCAAATGGGAAAAATGCATTCGTATGGAAATAGAATGATTCAGGCAAATTATCTTTGATGATTCTCTCTATACATTCCTTAACCCCAGACCTCAATCTAAGGGCTCAGCAGTTCCAACCTGAGCTCTGCCCCAAAGCCGGAAATGCACCCTTTGTGATTTGGTGAGTTTGGTTACTTTTAAGAGGATTTCGATCTGCACGCATCACAGTGTTTAGAACCATTTTTGTTCAGCATGTCACAAAGGTGTCTCATTAACACCTGTGAAAATTCTCGACACAGATTTTCCTTTGAGCTCTTTATGCGTCTTGCCACTCGCAAGGATTTTCCCCTACGATAAGGTGAAATGGCTTTACGAAACGCTACTTTTTTCCATCACCCATCTTGGTAGAAAATAGCTTTTCGTAAGTTTTTTAGGAAACTGAAGCGTAGAATGAAATGGGTAAAGTGCCAAGTTTTCTTCTTTTTAAAACTAAAAGTATAATTGTTTTGTTCCCCACTGAATTTGCTTCAGAATCGTGCGTATGGAAATACAGGGATAAAAATCATTCTTGCTCTAGGGGAAGAGGCACCTGACCAAGATTGGTAACACCGCTCTTCTCAGTGTTCTGCGCAAAGACATAAGGTCCTTTTCAACCTTTTTGGGTTCCGCTTATCCCAGGAATTTGGGACTAACTTCTCCTCTTCCCCTCCAAACCTTCCCGAAATAATATATTTTTCAAAACTCATTTTAACTAAAGAACAATTCCCCCAAGGACCAACGAGTGCAAAAAGGTAGGAGAGGCAGACAGAAAACGAAATGGTAGGACATCTACGAACGGATAGTCATGAAACTGGGCTACTTCTTGAAAGAGTCAGAGAATGGAGAGGGAGGATGGAGGGAACAGATTACCAGATCTTATGGGAGGCAGCGTGGCCGTGATGTTTGTGAGTCGTACTCAGAAACTGAAGACTTTCAAGTCGAAGACTTATGTGTTTGACACCCAAGCTGGGCGGTTTACATTGTAGTGCCCTTCGGAAAAACACTTCACTTCCATTTCCTCACTCGACTCAGGTGTAAATGAATACCTGGCTTTAGAACTGGGGGACCAGGCACTGCACCACTGGCGACCAGCAATGGCTTTGTTAAGTATATCATTTGTAATATTATGTTTTTACATGTTTGATGTGTATTGTTATATGTGTTTGTATTATAAATGAGATGTATAACTTTGTATGACATTGTAAAACAAATTCCCTAAGGGGTAAATAAAGTCGTATTTTCATGTTCATTTTCATCTCTGGAGTTCTGTTTCAACAGACTGTGGTAAGCCTCTCTATTTTAATGTGGATATACCGTCTTTTAATAACTCCAGATCTGTGCTGCCAACCCCCTCCTTACCCCCACCTCAAACGGGCGGCCTGACTGGCGAATAACTGACAGCTGAACTTACAAACTACTTGCACTACTTTTGCCTCAGGTTCAGCGGTGTTCATGAATATGGAACTCGGAGGCCCCTCATCTCCCACCCAACACAACATGTTGTAAAGCTGGTAGTTATTGCTCTATAAAACTGTTCAGAAATCATCATTACCCCACAACATGATAAATAAGGAAATATTACCAATCTCCATAGTTTTCAGTATTCTGAAAAGCAAAAAAAAAAAAAGCCAAAACATACGTCATTATATTCAAATGAAGATAATTCACAAGATATAAAAAGGTTATCGTACTATCTATTACCATCGAAAGACTAAAATTATGGAAAAATAAGAGAAAGACACTTTCAGCTTTGGCATATATATGAAGGCAATTGTAATGCAGCTGCTCATTGGTGAAATTGCTCAAGGAAATGAAGCGTCACAACTACGTGTGCGTGACTCCGTCTGTTTAAAGTGTTTGTGAATATCAGTCCCGTGGCATCCGAACGAGGATGCTATTGGTGGACTTTTACGAGTATGTTAAAAGCCTTACCATTCTTGGTTAGTCAGCTGTGTCTAAAAGCTTGTTTTATGCTTACAGATTACAGCCGATAGGTCCATGCATAATACAAAGTCACGCAAAAGTAGGCTTCCCCTTCTCTCTCCAACCGAAAACGTAAATTAGCGCCGTAAAACCTTGCGCATGCATACATCAGCAAGATAATGCATCCAGGCAATTTCTTCTCTTCGCAATCTAGGCTTAATCGTCCACTACAAGGGTGACAATGGCTCTAAATGTCTACTTTCGGCTCTGTTTTAAAGTCATCCCATTGTTTGTTTTCTTTCCAATACGTCGTGAGGTCTCAGTCAAAGATCCGTTTCACAGCTTCGATGTGCTGCAGAATTAGCTCTCTTTACCCCCCCCNCCCCCCCCCCCTAAAGATTTAAACCTGATTGTTTTCTGTCTAACTCGTCGTGAGGTCTTAGTCAAAGATCTGTTTCACAGCTTCAATGTACTGCAAAACTAGTACTCTTTACCCCTCCCCCCACCCCCACCCCCGAAAGATCTTAAAATGATTGTTTGTTATCAAACCAACATGTCGTGAGGTCTTAGTCAAACATCTGTTTCACAGCTTCAATGTACTGCAGAACTAGTTCTCTTTACCCCTCCTCCCTCCCACCCCCATCCCCGAAAAATCTTAAAATAATTGTTTGTTATCAAACCAACATGTCGTGAGGTCTTAGTCAAAGATCTGTTTCGCAGCGTCAGTGTACTGCAGAACTAGCACTCCTTAACCCCGAACGATTGCAATCCTAATCTCTCTAGAAAAAGAAAAAAAAAAGATACTTTATCAACAGGAATATTTAGTTGGGAGGGTGTCTTCATCTTCGGTGCTAAGTATCGCGGAAGTCTATGCAGTGGCATAGTAATTCTTAGGAAGGTTAAGAAGGTCTGGATTTGGGGATTTGACTATTGGGCCGGACGATTTACATTGTGGTGTCTTTGATACTTTATTCCCATTTTCCCATTCGACTCAAGTTTAATTGAGTACCTGCCTCTTAAACTGGGAGAATGAGGGCGCTGCAATGCCGCGACTGTAATGTCTTTGTGATACATTTGGTTTGTGATATGTAACAGTATCATTATGTTCTATGTACATGGTTATTATGTATGTATCATCATAAAAGAAATGTATAACTTTATATGGCATTTTACAATGTATCTCTTCTTGAGGTAAATAAAGGTGAATTATACATTTATGTATATTTAAAAAGAAAAACGTATGTCAAGTTAAGCAGACTGAGCAGTACAATGTCGAAAAAAAAAATACAAAAAAAGCAACATATATTCATTATGTACAATATCGGTTCAGTGAGCGAATAGTAATTGATTTCCATCTCAGAGTGAAGAAAATCGTATTTTCCGCAAACAAAATTGTGTTTCCAGGCAAATTCATTGGCAGATGGCATGAAAACTTCTAGGCAGATAAACAGAAAGATAATGTCTTAGAGGAGGGGTCAACAGCAAATGGATGTAATAGTTTGAATTGCTGTTTATCTGTAATCACAAAACTCTGGAAGTTGAAATTGCCGAGTTTGTCTTATCATCACACCCCTTGATAACTAATCGCATAATAATTTTATTAATAGCATAAACTAATTGTCTTAATCGACAGTGGTGGGCCGATACTAGAATATTTAAATATCGCGATACTCAGCCTTTTAGGTATTTGTACGGAATAAATGGTTCTATTTCAAGTCTAATACTTATAACCGGGTAGATTTTTCGATACTTTCGACGTCATTCGATAATTCCAATACTTTCGATTCCCCGATAATTTCGAGACTTCCGATACAGCCTCTACTTTCGGTACTTTCGATGCTGAATTGAAATCCCTAAGTATCCAACGTATCGATATTCATAAACCATATTGCCCATTAGATTAAATCTTACTTTACACTGAAGTGAATGGAGTTCAGCAAGCCACATGGCTGCTTCTCTGTTCATTAGACCCTACCAAAGAACGGGCCCGTGTCGTTTTCCCTTCGCGTTATCACTACCATCTTCTCACGTATTCCCCAAGCGCGAGAGGACTCAAAGACTAGAAGACTATTTTCCTCTTTCAGGTCGCGTGTGATTCATTCATCCATCGCCAATCCCCTCAAAGAACCATCATGTCCTGATGCCACTGTCGAGTTGGTTTGGATGATTCTAGGGAGGTTGGTTGAAATATTAATGAAGTGGCCACGGTAACTCCTTATCCATTAGAAATATCCACATTTGACGCCACCTTACGCGCTCAGCAATGATTAATGGTGTACTGAATCCCAAAAAGACAATTGCTCGAATCAGCTTAGCAAAGATAGAGAGGACTTGCAGTGACCAGAAAGATACCTGATTGGTATCTTCTTCTCTGATGAATAAGTGATGACGCGTTTGCATTTAAAGAGTATGCGGTTGTGGGGGTCTGCTCCTGTAATTATCAGAGAGAAGATATGTGGTGCGGTTTCATACAAGAAGCAACATTTGCGTTGTCTCTTTGTAATCACTGCTATTCAGTATGTCTGTTTTTTTTTTTGCTTGTCTGGCTGCCTTTCTGGCTTGCTAGGAGCCCCATCAACTATTTAATGTTGTCGGTCAGTATGTATGTTTCTCTGCCTGAATATCTTTCTGAGCTGTTAAAAGTCTCAGAATCTCTCTAAGGTTGTCCCTCTATGTCTCTGCTTTTGGTATGTCTGTTCTTTGTTTGCTTATCTTTCTTTCTGAGCTGCTACGAATCTCTGCACCTATCTATCTTTTTGCAATTGTGTATATCTGTTTCTCTTTCTATTAGTCTGACTACCTCTCTGAATCTTCGCTCTGATTCTCTATTTGCCAGTCTCTCTGGAGTTGCTGTGAGTCTTCATACCTATCTGCTGGCTTTGGGTTTGCCTCTCTGCCTGCCTGATTTGTTGGATTGTTGACTGGCTAGCTGGTTGGCTGGTTAGCTTGTTGCCTGGCTGGCTCCATCCAGCCAGCCTGCTTCCCTGTGTGTCTCTGTCTTTGCCTCTGCAGCATTCAGTCTTACAGAGTCTTCCTTATTTCCTCCGTCAAGTACAAACATTTTTCATGGAACAGGATTAAAAACTTGAGTTCTGTCTTATGCTTTTTCCCACTCAGAACAGAACCACACCCTGAAACATTTTTGAAGACGTGTAACCCGAGTGCAGTCTTAAAACTACAACGTCTTAAATGGTAACATTTTATATCCCATTCACATAGTGGTTTAAAAGTTGCATCTAATCCATGAGGTCATTTCTCATATGTAACGCAGTGATGTAAGATGAGATACGCCAGTTTTGCGTATAAAAAAAAAAGAAAGCACTTAAGCCTCTCAGTATTTGTCTACAGCTAAAGGGACTGCCTGCTGGAAACTCGAAACTCGACCATTCTCTTCCATAAATCATAAATTACATGATATTGTTTTGTAGATTTAGTTTCGGTTGACTCAAGAAGTAGACAGGTAGTCTGGTCTGGTTATGAATCTTTAATCCACCATTGTAAAATTTAACTTCCGTTCCAATAACGCCAACACGGGTGGCGTAGAGCAATCCATCAGTATTAGACAATGCAAAAAGCTCGACTAGTCTTGGCAGATCATGTGAATGACATTGAATAGCGTTTCGCTTAAATCATTAATGAGTCCATTTTGGATATTTGTTTTACATTCACGTGTACTAACAAAATCTCAAGTTTCTTTCACTTATTTCACAAAGATCATGTAGTTATTATGTACTATTGTGCATGTTTTCCTGATCGAGATTTAAATACGCATCATAAACAACCTAATACCTCGAAATCCAAAGAATATTGAGAAAGGGGGAAGCATTACAAATGTTTGCAACTCTAAACACTTAATTTCATGACTACAAAAACCTTTCTCCACAGCTCTGGATTCAATATTCTGCTCGTTTCTGAAATATGTTGTGCTGCCTGCAAATATGACAGCTCTAAAACGTCTTCAAAAACTGTGAAAGGACTCGATCTAAAACAGGTTTAGGCTTCATATCTATTCGACTGTGATCTACAAGTGCACAAGACAGAACAAGGAACAGTAACATGACTACGAATGCCAATGAGTGAAGAAGCTAGAGAAGGAGATGAATTTTCAAGTGTAGAATCTGCTTTGCAACTTGAATGGATTTTCTGCACAAATCAAGACACACATAATATAAACAGAATGTTATGGACAGTGAAACTATTATAGGTCGCATGATCCTGGTGTTAGATGCGACAACGCTCTCTTTCTCTCACTCAATTGCTAATGTATCCAGCCTGCGGAGAATGTTACCCTGGTTGTACTGATAAAATGGAGCATGGTAGTCCCAGAGTTGGACAAATTAATTAAAATATTTTAGATCAAGTTCAGCTCAATAAGGGAACAAAAAGCCCCACGATTAATTTTAGCTCAGTTCCATTAACATTTATAGTTTTCAGATCAGATTAGTTCCTCTTGGTTTTTGAAACTGGCATTTTCAAGGTAGATCTGAACTAAACTGAAATTTAGATACAAAATAAAGTTCAGATCAGGCACCCGAAATAGCTACAATTTAATTTCATTTCAGTTCGTCCAAAACAGCTATTAAGCTTAGGACAAGTTCACGTGAACTGAACTTAAATTCACAAACTGCGTTCACATCAGTTCTGTCCAGTCCTGGTAGTCACTATGAAGATCTGACTATTACGTATGCGAACTTCTAGGTCTCGGTGCGAGGATATGTAGTTTCAGCAAAATGATATACAGTTAGCGCGAAACAGATATACCTTTATAGCGCCAAAATTTACAATTTTTAGCGAAATTGTGCGCAGTTTACATTATACATATACATCGCCAAATGCACACAATTTCAGCAAAACTGGGAGGAGCTTATCCACTCAAAATAGAAGGCGGGGTTTCATTTGGTACTTTTCTTGATTTATAAAGTAACTATGACCTTTCCGGTTTGCCGAGGACAATATTCTACTACTTGAAAGTAATTTAGTAGGATGACTCTGTTGCCCCCTACTCACCGACGGGGAGGTGGAATAAGATTTTGAATAAGAAAAGAAAGCTGATTTTTTTTTTGTGAACTTGAAACTGGAATAAAAATTTTGTAAAATTCTTCGTCAAAATTTTGGAGTTAGTAAATGTTAACAAAATCAAATATTGTATTGAACCTCAGGTTTATTCAGGTTGCTGCAGACAATAAATATGTACAAACCAAAAATGTGTAGAAACAGTAGCCTATTCAGTATGGTTTTCTGACTCCACCTCTTTGCGCTGTAACTGTATACTTTATTTTTACAAAAACAGAAATCAGCATGTATTTTGAGCCTGCCTTTTAGCACTGCACTTGTATATCTTATGTGAATTATATAGCTGTAGGGCATAAAATTCTGGCGCTGAAACTACAATCCCCGCTTAGCGCGTCAGAGAGAAGACCCGGACCCTGTCAACCTCTGAGCATTGCCTTACTCCCTTGCATAGTAAAGCATAACCCGTGCCATACACCAGATAGGGGTGTGCATCGTAAACCAGAACGTCTTAAACGCAGTGGAACACCTCCGTAATAATCGGGTCGACGGATTAGCCATAATAGGTGCCTCTCTACCAGAAGGGCTCTTGTTTCTGATCCCTAAATCTTGGCTTCCAAAACTGTAAAATTCGGTGCGCAGCGAAATCGATCCATGTGTTTCCGACGACAGAGGGAAAGAAAACAAAAAGACCGGCATCAAATGACATCACTCACATTCATTATGGAAGCGATTATATTCAGCCCTGCCGAGCATTAATTTTTGAATGGCCAAACGTGCTGTGAAGTAAAAGAGTTAAGCCCAGGCCTAAAACGGTACAGACGTCTGTACATACAGGCAATGAGATATTGCATTCACAGCTGACAAAGGGGAAAGAGTTATGGGCTGAACATTTTCGTGCGACTGCAAGATAAAACTTTGCATGATTCATACACGAGAATATCATGGGAATAGAACCAAACAATTTCATTTGAACTTCATGTCATTACTTCCAGTCTTGTAGAACATGGGTTGGTTCATATTCCTTGAAGGTTCGGTAAAGGAGAATTTCTAAATCAATGACCTTTTCATTAAGTAAGCTACTGTAATAGGAGATTCCATGTTGAACTCAAATGTCTCCTTCATGTTGTCCAAGTCCCAAAATCTACTGCTTTTGTGTACCAACAATTTAGACACCCAATAGTCTAAAACCCACAGACTCTGTCTTCTTGTATATAGATTTTCAAGTGCGTAACCATACTTTCCGCTTGTAAGCAAAGCTCTGTCCCGTTGGACAGTTGTTGGGATAATAATAATAATAATAATAATGCGGTTTATAAGTCTCGTATCCAGGCTAATGCCCCCTCACGCGACTTCACACTATCATTACCCCAGCAGGCCTGATCACTCTAGAACTTTCTCGACTCCCTGGGGAGCATACAGTGCCGCTGCNTTTTGGGGGGGGGGGGGAGGGGGCTGATCAGCTCAGCTCCTTGTGTGGCTGAACGATATGATTCGGAATTGGAATTCCTAGTTATACTCCCAGAACATCCATCGTAATTTTCAATCTGGCGACTGAAAAAACTGAAAGAGTCAGTGGATAAAAAGGAGCTCTCAAATGTTGCATGATCAAGGCTAACTCAACTGAATCACAGTGAAACGTACAATTCTAGCTCAGGCTGTGCATCAGAAAAGTACAACGCTGATGTACATGTGACCTGAACTCTCAATCAATGAATTTGCCTTTAATAAAAGAATTACGCTATATGCCAAAGTAAATCGACATACAGTCATAATATGCAACGAAGACGCTAAATGTTGCAGCTGAGAAGTTATCAGAGTTACTTGTGTCTTCCTTTAATCGGGAACTGAAATCTGAAATCAGGTGATACTTCAGGAATCATCCTGTAATTTATCATGTATTATGGTGGCTTTTATATCATAGCATCTAGAAGGTTCCTTGAGAAGTATGCAGTTCCGCCGCCAATAGCAGGTGCTAATCATTAGCAATCTGACATCTTCACAGCTTATAGCCGGGAACCATTTAACGGATAGGCGGACTGAGGTAAATGTGAATGAAATGCTTCTAAAAACACTCACAACATGATCATTCCGGAATCAAATCCACGACTTTCAGACCCTAAGCACAGATGACCTGGGACAATACAGTAACCATTAACTGCTCCATTCTAGTATGAGAGGTGTGCAGCACTGAAGCACAGTAGGTTGCTCTTTGGGAATTATTGACAGGTTGAAATTCATAACAGACAAACAGGTAGATCTTCACACACCTCAACTCTTTCCTCTTTGAGGTCCACTTTGTTTGCCAGCTCTTCTCGCATCATTACATCCGGGTAGTGTGTCTTCTGGAACGTCTCCTCCAATCTCTCCAGCTGCTCTTCCGTGAAGATGGTCCGATGACGACGCTTCCGCTTTTGATTACCGGCCCTGGCCAAATCTACAGGGCTGAGCAGTCCCGAGAATGGGTGGTGGTAGGGACCTGGGGATCACATAACAGATAAAAGAGAATGAGTTGAGGACTACATTTCACTGTAAGGTTTAAAAATTACAGACTATATGACATAATGATACTAAAGATCATAACTGAAAAATGAACTGTGGATGATACCGTCTAATGGGTTTTATGGATAGTGTCTGTTAATACTAAATGACCCAACGGCAAGGCTATGGACCAGAGCTGTCTGAAAATTTCAGATGCAGCAGCCCTGAATTTGTGCTGTAGTCCCTTTACTTTTAACAGCCCGCGATTGAAACGGAGACTGCAGCCTATTCCTTTTTTTGGGGGGTTGTTTTTGTATGCGATCTTAGAATGTTACCGACCTTACAAATCCTTAAAGTCATAATTGTACATCTTCAGGAAGATCAATTTCTGCGCAATTCTTTTGTTCTTTGACAAAGTAGGTGAAAAATAAAACGCGCAAGAACAGATGTTTACTGTAATCACTTTGTAACAAAACTAAATATTCCTCTCTTACCTACTGAGTAAACGAGTACAACACAAGCTTAGTACACGATGGAAACGGATAGTTTGTATAGAGTAGCGGCGTTGCTGAGTACAAAAACGTGTACCTGATTCCGAACTGTTGGCGAGGTGGTAGGAGCCGACGTAGAGGTCGCGGTTCGAGTCCCGCTGCATCATATTCTCTTGTTTTTCTATCCTCATTTGTCTCTTGAGCAATTTCTTTTTACCCTACCTTATGTGAGCATGTGTTTGGGTAAGCTCACTCCTCACTCCCTACCTCTGAATGAGGTATTTTCAGTTAGGCCACGTGATCTAGGGATTGCTAGGATATTTTGATAAATGACGAGTAGCCTAATTATGCATGAGCAGAGCATGTAAACAAACCAACATGTGAGCAAGATTTCCTAGGTCACGTGCATGGAGCTAAAAACACCTCATTTTGTGCTCAGTGAAATAAACGTACAAAGCAACGGCGTGTTGAGCGGTCTCTGTTAAGAGTCATGAGGTGAAGAGTCAGAACGTTTTTTTCGGTGTGTGAACGTCGTTTTCTGAGAAACTTATACGCTGTTACGCTGTACAGAAAAAGATTCCTATTATGCTTCTAAAGTAATGATGATGATAATGATGACGATGGTGATGATGATGAAGATAATAATGATAATTATTTTATGTTATGTTCCCTGAAGAAGGACACTCATCCGAAAATTTGGAACTTTTATTAAATTTTTCATTCCACAGTACTGAGAGTGTTTTATATTTTTGAAAATGATAATTATGATGATGATAATAATAATAATGATAATACAACAACAACAACAACAACAACAACAACAACAACAACAACAACAACAACAACAGTAATAGCACTTATAATAACCAGAGTCATAAGTCTCGCATCCAGTACCGTGATATCAGGACATGCGACTTCCCACATTACTACCCCAGCAGACCAGTCCCCCAGTAACTTTCTCAGCTTCTTCAGGAATATGCACTGTGCAGGACCCTTGCCATTCTACAGATTTCGATCACCGCAATCGAACAAAATCTTTCACTGTCCATAGCAAGGCATCTATTTTACAAACGAATGAACTCAAGCATAAGTGAGAGAAATACCCTATCGCCACAGCTGCGTCAGTGTTTATGTTAAATCTGGTTTGCCATATTTTTTTTTCTTTTGTTTATGTGTTTGTTTATCTGGCCCCGTTTCAGGTTTTCTACGACTGTTCTGTATCTATTCAAACAAACAATCTAAAATTTCAGGCCAAGGACAGACGCTTGTGATGTCTGGAATGGAAGTAGTTTATTAGATTACACGCAGCTCTTTTTCTGTCAAGGAAATGTACAGGAAACAGTGAGTATCGGCGCTGAGGACCCTGAATGCACTCAGGGACTCTCGCTCACTATGAAATATTTGCGGAAAATATCCACTTTTCAGAACTGATGCATCAAGGTTAGTAGAGTATCTAGAGCGAATGCACTGCGGAGTGGCGACATATACAGTGCTCCGCTTAATCCCAACTTAAGGAGAACATGGATTTTTGTTTGCCATCACTCTCAGATTGCTGTTCGATTCAACACCAAAGGCAGATTGTGCTGATATTGGTCTTCATTTTCAGTAAATGAAAGTTCATAACTTTCTATACCAGTGCCAGTGAACATACAATGGGCGACACATTATCAAGATCCATAATAATTGAGAACAAAAGTGCAACATCACCAAAATTGCTCTGAAAAATAGTTTCGATTATCCCGTAACTTTTAAGTAGAAACAATACTTTAAAATAGGCCAATATTTTCCCTCCAAAACTGCAGGTGAACGTTATTGTTTGTTGCTTTGTCATAAA
>JAWQUT010000082.1:1929663-1933455 GCA_033807755.1 Ellobium chinense | reverse complement strand
AAAATAAAAACAACAAAAATTACATTCACTCTTTCATGGGCAATATTTCTTTAGTTCAACTAAAACACTTATTTTAATCTTAGGTACGGGATATCCATGATTTTTCCTTCTCACGAATTCAGAAAGAAATAAAAATTGCCTTTCTTCTTAACAAAAAAAGAAATTCAACCTGGAAAAAGGTGAATTCTGTATATAGAGAGAGATAACTTCACTAATTACCAAAATAATTATGTGGCGACGTTATCTTTTTGTATGCATTGCTCCGGTTCAGCATAGTGAAGACATATAAAAGGCACTATAGATGGAATAGTCAGCCTGCGCTTGTCATACTTTTTCATCAAACTTCATGATATTACACCAAGGCCCTTAGATACCACTGTTATGCATGGTTGGTACCATATGACTCGTGAGTTCAGACGCGCTATCAACATTGTCATTTCCTACGACCATATATTTTTGGCTGATCTGTTTGAAGTTACATTATCATTTTCAACCAGACTGGATATTTTTCTCCCCGCTTTTTTTTTTCCGAGCATCCTCTCTTCTTATCCCCACCCCTGGAGCCTGCCATTGGAATGAGCGCTATATAAATGCAAACTATTATTATTGTTATTATTGATTTTTTTTTTTTTTNTTTTTTTTTTTTTTGGGGGGGGGGGGAAGCTTTGTTTGATTATAGTATTCTTTATGCAATGATTAAATTTCAAGATATGACACATCATCATTGTGCCTCTATGATGGCCTTAGTCAGACTTCCGTCAAAATGGAATAAAGTTGCCATGTAATCAATAACACGTTTAACAAGTTTATTAGGAATAAACCCAGACGATAGCAGACCAAGGCCTATGTTGACTTGTTAAAAAAAAAAAGTATAATGCACTAATCTCCTCCCGCCTATATTACTAAGATACGTGCCCACTGGTTTTGTTTTTCCATTAAAACATTTTCTCAACATTATCTCAAAATCTCAAAAAAATCTCTTAGGCACAAGTGAACGACACATATACTCGTATGTGATTTGAACCAGGTTCTCATTGACTTTGACATGTACTTATATATGCGCAGAGAAGTCATTTAATCTTTACGCTTTGAGACGTTGCGCCTATTTAATTGAATTTCACAGTTTGATATCTGATCTGTTTGAAATTAAAAAAAAAAAATGCTGTAAACAATACAGCTGCCGCCCTTCAAAGCAAAGTATTTTTTTAAATCTTATTTTATTGTAGTTGAAAAAGACGTGTATTGTATAGATTCACACTTATATGCATACTCTACGTGCATAATGAAATGCGGTAAAAATGCCATTTTTATGTAACTCTTGATACTACAGGCAGTATGAAATAATAGTCTTTTATAATAGGACGGTTATCATAAAAGGGATTTGTAACATCATCGGTGCTGATCAGAACACTCTGCTGATATTTTCCCTGCATTCAAACGAGGGTGGGTCAAAAAGTTTGCTGCCTCGCTCAGAACACAACAACAACAACAACAACATTCACGAATGGAGGATAATGTTATAATACATGAAGTTATCGACTTATGAACAGTTCCTGCAAACTTACAAACTTTACGGTGCTATGAAAGATGTCATCGCGTCCATAGACGTCATCCGTTTACACAGGAAATGTCTATGTTCTAATGGAACTTGACTTTTCGTTAAAAGTGTTGCACATCACCAGGAGCTAGAAGACCATTGTGTTTTATTATCATTTAGCTAAATAGGTACCATAAAATCACTGTTCTTGCCTCACTTCCGAAATACCGCTGACCTTTGAAGTACAATATCAAGGCTGTTTGAATTTCTTTTTTTTTTTCCCTCAGTAATGTGATTTTTTTTACTATTTGGAAGATGCTTATGCTGTTTTAACGTGCCTACACTGGTCGTTCGCAATATGAAATTTATCGTCATTTACATAACAGTATTATCCGTCGCACCTCCGTCCTTCTTGCCTCCCTATCACCTACTTCGTCCCTCCCTTCTCCATCCTTCTTGCCTCCCTATCACCTACTTCGTTCCTCCCTTCTCCGTCCTTCCTGCCTCCCTATCACCTACTTCGTCCCTCCCTTCTCCGTCCTTCTTGCCTCCCTATCACCTACTTCGTCCCTCCCTTCTCCGTCCTTCTTGCATCCCTATCACCTACTTCGTCCCTCCCTTCTCCATCTCCCTTTTCCCGTCTGATTTTACAGTGTGCTGTCATGCTCATCGCATCAGCAACTACAGCGGTGCAAAGCCTTTTAATCTTGAAAACGATAACTTTGATCTGACACAGATGTCATCGAAATAATTGCTTACTTTGTTTGGGTATACTGAAGTTCATTGCCAGAACATTTCGGTTGAAAAACTCTCCCATATCAAATTATTGCTGCCTCACTAGTACAATGGTTTCTTGACAAAAACAGTTGTAATTCACACTTCTTATCCGATTATTCTTTAATGGGTTCTTTGTAAACTTTCCAGAAACGAATGAGTACATTTTACTAATTGTTTAAGGGATAACGTATTGTAGAAAACAGATTTCTCTGATAAGCCAACGAAAATTCATCCCCCAGAAACGTGTAAGATGTAAAGAAACTTGGACTGGCTTTGTGACATTTAATTTATTTTTTAGGCAAAAATGAATTATAACGGCTGCACGCGACCAGAGCTTGGGCTATGAAAACTTTTCATTAGCACTACCACAGACTTCCAATGAAAGCAACTAAATCAGCGGATGTTCCATTTTTGTTACCACATTGCTGTTATGATTATTTATTTATCAGAAATAAAAAATATTGAGCAGTTTAGAGAGTGGATGAGGTGGAGATTAGGAGATGAAACGGAGGTTGAAATGGGTTGAAAATGAGGTTTGGGGGGGGGGGGGNGGGGGGGGGGGGGGGGGGGGGAGAGGAGGAGAAGTCACTATCAAGAGTAAATGCCTATATTATTCTCTAATGTAAATTGTGTGTATGAGTTCCCAGGTCTCTTTCACAGCTGCCACTGAAATCACCAAAGAAAAAATGTTGCACTTTGACCCAGAGGAAGACTGAGCGAACGTTGTTATTCCTCCTCCCCCAAGTACCCGCAGTGACTAACAATGATTTTGCTTGTAAATTCCACTAGTGATGTAAAAATATGTGTAGGCTATGTAGAGTTGCATATGATTGACACTGGTGAAAAGAATAAATCTTGTTGTGATAAACAAGTTTACCCGAAAACTCTGCAATGCTGAAAATATATTACAAAGATAGAGTGGGCAAATGAAAATAGCGCGTTGTGCACCTTCTTTCCAACATTTAGTCACAAACACCAGAAATCAGCTGTTTTATGACAAAAAAGGTACGCACTATGACTTATAGATGTGTCTTTTGTCATAAGATGACAGAAATGTTTCCCCTTGACACATCCACATGGCACAGAAAATGGTGCTCTTTTTGTGTGTGTAGACACCGCATTCTCTGAAATGCTAAATATGTTGCTCTAACTTCTAAGCTGCTGGACAAGGAATTGTCAAAAGTTCAAATAATTCCCGAGAGATCTTAAATCCCAAACGTTTCTATATATTTCCACGAACCAATGTTCTCTGATTTGTCCCCTAGATTGGGAGGATTTTTGTGAATATGACTGAGTGAAAAAAAGGAAAATTTATCTTTATACGAACGTATTGATTCAGAGATAACTGGCACCAATAACCTGTACCAGTATAACTGACCTTTAATGTCAGTAATAATCGAATAACACCAGTTTCCCTTAACACCCTTGACAACGCAATAATAATATTGATACAAGCGATCAGAATCGTATCTTTCCCA
>JAWQUT010000082.1:1909663-1927163 GCA_033807755.1 Ellobium chinense | reverse complement strand
CAAAATACAGACCTCTGAGATCTCATACACAAATCGTGGCATTAATGCTATTTGTCAGTCATTCTCTGGAATCATACAGTATTTCTTAACCCCCTCCCCCCCCCCNNNCCCCCCCCAATTTTTTTTATTCCATGCGCGGAGACCACCATATTATTAACTGACATTTGTTTATAGTGTATTTTTTTTTTCAAAATTCCGAAGCTTAACTTACCCAATCTTTGTGTGTCTTCATCATGTTCACTTCCAAAGTATCTCACTAATTTGAACATGTTCAGTTTAACTTTCAAATATCCAGGAGGTTAATAAGTCTCCCATTCAGGCTCATACCAGCTCACATGACTTTACACTAATATTATCCCAACAGGCCAGGTCATTCTAAAACTTTCAAATATCCTGAAATCGTGGACATTCTATCAATCTATAGTAATCATGTTAAAGAGCGGTTACATTAGCTTCACATTCCTGACGAGAAAAACATATACATATATCTGAGTGTAGCGACGAACTTCAAGAGCACTTTGTAAATGTTTGCGCCAAAACATCTGTTTTGCCTATACAGTTTAATGAGCCTCATTTTATGATCGCAGATAAATTCAGATCTCGGAAATCTAAACCTGCCCTTAACACGTCCAGATCGATTCAACGTTGCACTGCCTTAGGCCTAAAAGATATTCAGGCCTGTGACTAACAGCTGAAAAAAAAACAACACCAAAGGGTTGCATTATTACAACATGTTTACTCACTTATTGACACTGTACTGTCCCTTTCATACAAAAACAGATCACATTTAAGAAAAGTTGGAATTATTTTGGTTTAAATGATTTGATTAGAAGAATATGTATGTGATCATTAACGTGAAAAAGGTTTGGGTAATCACAAACATGCTCTGTATCAAGTGAAGGTGAAAAGTTTGCAACGCTGGCAGTTCAACCGAACACGCAAACATGGTGTGACTGATTATCAAGTCATTTAAATTTTTTTTTTCGTCTTATTTTTCTTATTATATAGAGCATAAATTTGGACTAGTCTACGACATTTCAGCGGAAAAATAAAAAATCCAAATTTGGCTCTGCTTAGCGCCGAGAAATGTGCCTTTTAAACGAGAAAAGATCAGAGCTCTTTTCAGCTATTTAACGTGCTTAACGCTTAGGGAGGACATTGTAAACAGCGATGTGGAAAACTTGAATATAAAAAATGACGGTGAAAAACTGTGTTTTTAACGGTATTTTACACTGTGCTACAGTCTAACTTCGCCAGTACTTAAGTACAGTACTATCAGCCCCAAGCTTGGAAGGAGAGGAAGGTATGGGGGGGGNGGGAAGGAGGAGGGAGGAAGAGGGAGAGAGGATTCGCCTCAGCTGTTATAAATGAACAGATGTTTCATAACAATTTTAGCGAGTAAACTTTTTTTTGCCGCCAAAAAATGACAAGCTACACCGCCAAAACTCCATTGTTTAAAAGACCAAAAAGGTTATCTTTACCACTAAAAAAAAAAAAGCCACTCAATCCGTTAAAAAGGAAATCACCGTCATATTCAGAAGACACACTCTTTAAACCATACATGTGATTTGTTATACTTTGCCACTCTCCCAACCCAGACCTCTGATTTTTTGTTTGTTTGTTTAGGATTTTGTTTTCTTGTCTTTTGCACAATTAATGTAAAGGTTAATTTCTGAATTCTGTGGCAATAACTAGATGGGCTGAGGGACTGTGAAGTGTAGATAATCATCTTCATCTATTTTGTTCCACCAACACAAATTAATTCGATATTCATTCCTTGCATGGGAGTACAAAATCTGAATGTTAATGTTGATAGATTTTCTACGACAGATAAGCGGTGTCTGACATTAAAATGCATTTAAGTCTCCGACATTGCGTATTACAGGTGGCACGCTAAAAATATTCAACCTTTAATGTCTGCCATATCAAAAGATTTAACTACATGCTAAACAGGCTATACTGCTTTTAGCATTGGTAGCCACCCATCTGCTCAATTGTGGACCAAATTTAACATCTATTTGTATAGGCTTTCCGTCCTTATTCATAATCTGTCTTTAGCTAAGATCACGTCGATAAGTTTGTGTTTTTTAAATTGCTTTATGCAGTCGGCAAAGCCAAGGTGTGACATGTGACGTAGATTTGCGATTCGCCTGTCATCTCTAAAAGTCATGCGAGCTTTGTTCTTCCTGCTTTTGAATGCAAATCAAAGGCTTTTAATTCAAAACATACGATTAAGATTTCGAGAGAAGCAATTTGCTTCAGCCATGCTGAAAAGATCGTGTAGTTACTGACGAAAGACATGATTAATGAATTATGAGCTTCAAAAAAAAACAAAAAAACTAGAATAAAGTAATTGTTTTACCCCATATACCACATGGGTGTATTGACTTGTAAATCTATGTAAATATGACTTAGATGGAAGGAGATTGGAGCAAAACCAAAGCCACAGTAGATTCATATCTACACATTGTGACATTTCAAACACATGTAATCGAGGTCTCTACCTCCGTAAGTGCATGGATAGAAGCGAGAGGGCCAGGCATGATGTTCGTGTCCTTGTAATTATGTTTTGTCATAACAGTAATATTATGAATGATAGAATAAACAGAATAATGTAAATGAAGAAAGAACAGAAAAAGAGAAGATTTAAAATGTATAACTGATAAGAGGTGAAAAGCATATTCACACTGTGCAAAATTTACATGTAAGCTAAATAGGCTTCAGCCTATAAAATGGTCTTACAATCCGGAAAGGTCTCAAAAAATTTAAGAAATCCTCACAATTTTGCCAAATAATAAATTATACTAAACATGTGAGCAAAGTAGCCATTCGAAAATAATTTATGCTTTTCTTTTTAAGGAGTTTGCTATTAATAACTAAAAGGCGAAAATTCGAATAATTTTAAGATTTAACATGTCAGTACGGTTGTTCATTATCTTATATATATATATATATATTTATTTATTTATCCCTTTGGAAATTTGTCTTGCACAGCGGTAAATATCGTTGTTGTTTTTTTCAGTCTGTGGCGACCCACGGTCCTGCTTTGGTATGCATCTTTATGAGATCTTTACTGTAACTTTTGAACAAGGGTCCTTGAAACTCTGTATAGTAGAACGTCATCATGCCTAAATCTGGCCTTGCATTCACAAATGTGTTCATTGTGTTATGTCCTACGTTTGAATGAAATGAGATAAGACGTGGCCTAAGGAGTTTTCATTAGACTATGTGGTGTAAAGTCGAAAGATAAAGCAGTTTATCTGATATTGATAAAGAGCAAATGTAAGAAATTTCATTACATTGTGTCTGTGTGCGTGACGTTTGCTGCTTACTACCAGTCAAGGTTGTATCTGGTGGTCCCTTCATCTCTCCTCCCCCCATCTTTTTTTTTTTTTTGTTCATTAAAAAAGAAATGTACTTATGTCGAAAGTTTGATAGGTCCAATAATTCAGATTAAATGCAATTGCAATTTGGCACCTAATAACAGAATTATTAAGGCTGACAATTCTGAAAATCTAGATGAGGTGCCATGGTTATGTAACAGATAAATTATTGAATACAAGTCTAACAATAGCAGATTGCCCAGAGTGAGTCTGATTCACAAAATTGGCCATAGCACGCCATTTTTTGTACATTTTTTTTTTCCACGGTGATAAAATCATACCACCTTGTCAAATAGAGTAGATCTATACCTGTCTGTGTATATGAGCGAACTTTTATCCCAGTTATTTTTTTCATCATTCTTGAAGTTCCTGAACTTTGAATTAAGGTGCACCCACTATGACTGAAATGTCGTTGATAAAACAATCAACCCGTTCAAAATAAAGCAAGCATGGGTATTCCCTTATTACTACAGACTTAAATGCTTTTTCCTCTTAACGGTTTTGTTTGTTTGTTTGTTTATTGTAGGTCTGTCTAAAACATATAAATATTCAAATAAAGGTTATAATAATAAGATATAAGATAAGTTAAGATGATATTTTATTGTCCAGAGGCACATTTGATTCGCTTTGCATGACAATTTCACAGTATTGTGAAATGGTCATGAGACATAAAATGAGGTTTGCTTTCTGATTGCTATAGATTATGTTGCGTCACTTTACAGATCTTATAGTGTTACAACAGATAACATAATGCAGGATTGCATATTGAGCGCTTATACTTTTACATTGATACTGGACACAAATTACTCAATGTAGAGACCACTATGATACTCAGTTTTGATGCATATTTTTACCCGTCCCTTTCACTCAAATTAATTTGTTGCACTAAAATCACGTTTGTCACTATATAACTTTTTAAAGCTGTTAGCGTGAGACCTTACATGTTTGTTTCACTTTGCTGCGGCTGATGTCCTAACATAAACCACCTTGTCAAAGAGAGTAGATCTATACCTGTCTGTGTATATGAGCGAACTTTTATCCCAGTTATTTTTTTTTTCATCATTCTTGAAGCATGTACGCTATGTTGTCTCACTGCCCTTCCCCGCATCTTCCACTTATAGACTCTAAAAATAACTAGAATTAATCAGGTAACAGTTCCAGATGCATGTGAAACCGTGAACATGTTGTAGACTCAAGGCCATCACTGACTACTCAGTGCTAGGTTAAACGCTGGTGTTGCAGTAGGTCATTGGGAAAAATGTGAATCGCGATTGTCGAGCCAACTTAAGTTCATTTATCAGTTATCACCTCAGCACCTTCAACTACTGAAAAAAAAATGATACACAAAATTTGAACCTTGGTTACAACATGTAAAAGTGCACACACTGAGTTATCTGATTACACACCAATGTCGTGCACTAAATGAATGTAACACGTTTACAGGCGAACGAACTCAGGATAAATAATGCATAAAATTGTGTTAACACCGATAGGAAAATATAGTGTGAAAATCGTTAAGCTCTAATATCGCCAAACAAAAGCGGCCTCTCAAAATGTTTGTGGCAGCACACCACTTCTGAATACACTTATAAATGTTTGAATTGTAATGTTGAAATGATTGTATCTTGTCTAAGGTGGCGATTTTGAACAATTCCAATAAGTACTGGGAAAACGAAAAAAATTAAATCTAACAAACATGTAGAACTCGGCTGTAGAACAGTGAAATCATATCGATTGCTTTCTTCTATCCCATGTACTAAAGTGTACGCTATGTTGTCTCACCGCCCTTCCCCGCATCTCCCACGTGTAGACTGAAAAATAACTAGAATTAATCAGGTAACAGTTTTCAGATGCACGTGAAACCGTGAACATGTTGTACACTCAAGACCATCATTGACTACTCGGCGCTAGGCTAAACGCTGGTGTTTGCAGTAGGCCATTGGGAAAAATGTGCATCTCGACTGTCGAGCCATCACGCAAAAGAAAAACAAAAACAACCCTGCCAACCCAGCCGGCATGGAATTTTGTCTTTCTTTAATTTCACTGGTCAGTTTAATCACCCTCCTTATTTAATACATGGATGTGGCATGTGACACAGGATAGGACTGCTCACATCAGTGTGAGTTACTTAGCCTAGGCAAGGTAAGGCCAGACGATGCCAGCTGACTGGCTAATGCATCAGAACACAGGGGTCGGCGTGACGTAGTCGCGGTCGGATCTTATGTTTAGACTCGTCGTTGTTCTATCCGTCCGTTCGTGCTTTTTCTATCTAAGTCAAAATGTTCGCTTATGCTAATAGCTACAGCAAATATCTTCAAATACATATATCTAGGTTCTGAAAGTTCGATCAGACAGTTGTATGTATCATACGGCTTGATTATTGCCTTTTTCCTTTAAACTTTATGTACATATACCATGAAAAGGCGCTCAAACGTACTGCATTTTCTGAGCTCCTTCGTTACATGATTAAAAATCAATATGTAAACTACCCAAGTGGCTGACCATCGAATATCTACTTCCAATCCCCTTCCCCAGTACTACCACTTCCCCTCTTTCCCTCTTCCAACGGCAGTATACACTTTAGAACCGAAGAGGGTATGATGTAGCTTACTGTCAAAGCCACAATATAAGAACGGCATACAAAACAAATAGACATGTTGACCAAACAAACAAACAAACAAACAAACAAACAAACAAAAGAAAGCTCACCGAGAAGATCATGATGAGGAGGGTGCAGGCTCGGATAGTGAAAGTAGGGGGCTGGCCTGGGATGGGCAGTCGGAAAGCTGGTGGGTCCAGGTCGACTCAGGATACTGTCTATGGTGAAAGCGCTGCCGGAGACGGCACTGGGTGCCAGCATAGAGGAGAAGGTAGTCTGACACGACTTAAGATGCTCTGCGGTCAGGGCCGCGGACAGCCCGCCCAGACCGCTGTACAGGTAGGTCAAAGGGTGGAGGTGAGGGGCGAAGGCAAGATTGTCCAGCACCCTCGCGGACGGGTGGAAAGGTGAAGGTCGCGATGTTGACTCGGACGCCATTTTCATTTTCAGCTCTTCCTGGAGACGCTCGTCGTACACCAGAGGAGGCACCCTAGGGGGAAGATCTTTCTCGGGGGACCTCAGCATGCCGGTGAGGTGCTTGCTGTTGGAGACTCTGCCGCTGTTGTTAATGCTGTCACTGCTGCAAGCACTATCACTACTGCTGTGGGTCGTAATGATCCTGGCTGCCAGTTGCACTTTCTCAGTGCGTCTGTCCTATGACTAATGTTTACCTACGTTAACAAATGGCAACCTCAGTCTTGTTTTTACAATGTTATAACCAAGGGGTCATGCCAGCTCTAACCCGATTCTTCAAAAGTACAATGAATCCTCCAGTCAATATTCTCTTAAAGGAACAACTGGTCTTAGGGTTTCTTCGCTGCTCGCCACTCAGTTCACGTCATTTTTGCTCTGGCTGGAAGAATGAAGAAAGAGAGCAAAATTATAGTTGAGAAGAACGGTTAAATTCGTAAGGCTTCGGGATTCTGATTATTCGTGGCAGAAGAGTGAGAAATGTGTTTTGATGGGATGGAAGAACAACATAGAAGAGATAAACAAAGGAAAATAAAAAAGGAGACAGAAAGACGTGGAACAGTTAAATGTATTATACGGCTTGATTATTGCCTTCCTTTAAACTTTATATACATATACCATGAATAGGCGCTCAAACGTACTGCATTTTCGGAGCTAAAAAAGGCTTCGGGATTTTGATTATTCGTGGCTGAAGAGTGAGAAATGTGTTTTGATGGTATGGAAGAACAACATAGAAGAGATAAACGAAGAAAAAAAAAGGAGACAGAAAGACGTGGATGGGGGATGATGACGTGACACAATGAGAATGAAAGAAGAAAGAGAGAAACGTGATGGGGAGAGAAGAGGAGATGAACCATAATACAAACCAAAACGAGAATTGGGAATGGGTTGGAGGGAGGAGTGGTGGGCGGNGGTTACAGCGCATAGCAGTGGACTAGTGAAACGATATAATATGAAAATACAATGGTACTCTTTCAATACAATCATCATTGAAGACAATTCCCTGCTTAGTATCGTATACTTCCAATCATCAGACCCAACTGCTTTGTTTTCGTTTAGGGAATTGTTCCTCTACTGTTAACACACTGTCCAAAACTTAACCCGATGAGTATTGTTATCCAGGTTCCTCTGTTGTAACAACCATCAATAAGAAATATATAGTAGTTACGGAGCAATACGACAAGACAGGAAGGAAGGGGAAAATGATGTCATGGAAGTCCAGCGAAAAGTGATGAAACAAAAGAAATGGGAGAACAAAAAAAAATTTTTTAAAATACGGTAATGAGAAAAGGCTAAAATTAGTAATGATAAATAGAACATTTAATCAATACAGTGTTGACTGAAACAAAAGTGACAAGATAAACATGGAGGAATATTATATCTTCCTCGTTGATGTATAAGTTTATAAGACAAGGCACAGTATTATTAATAATAATAATGATAATAATGCGGTTTATACGTCTCATATCCAGGCTAATGCCCGCTCATGCCACTTAACACTATTATTACCCCAGCAGGCCTGATCACTCTAGGACTTTCTCGACTCCCTGGGGAGCATACAGTGCAGCTGCCATTTAAAGGCGCTGATCACTAGCATTCTGACAATATCTTCTACTGCCTATAGCCAGGTACCCATTTTACAGACGGGTGGACTGAGGAAAATGTGAATGAAAGCAGGCACTTACAACATGATCGTGGTTGGGAATCGAAATCAGGACCTTTAGATCTTGAGTCTAACGTCGTAACCATGAGGCCATGCTGCTCCAACAGAGTTGGAAAAACTGACGACAACAGGTGTGGATCAGTTATATTTGAAGTTACATGGTCAGTTATTTTCTTACTGAAGTAAACGTTTAAGATAGACTAATTAAATCTCAGCAAATATTAGCACTGCTAACTGAACTGCAAAATTCATTAAGTGACTTTCGTGTAAAAATAATTTAGAAAAAAAAAGCCTTAAGAAATGCATTTTTATGTTAATTCATTCGATTTTCTCATTTACTTGACATTTTGATTCGGAAAGGTGAAATACTCACAATAACATAAACAAAACAATGGCTCTGTCAAACTCCAGACAAATCAGTGGTGGAAAACAGAAGCCCCATAATTTGCTCTATAGAGGCCATACTAAGTATCAAAACAAACAAGATGATTAACCCTTAAGTGACTAGCACTCACCGGCTGACGGCTAGAGGTACACCAGATATGTGACTAGTGCACTTTTGGAGGCTTTGACATTATCATAAGAGTACAACAATTCATGCTCACTTACTGAATTGTCTAGAATAGATCTATAATTTTGAAAAGGTTTCCTGTATAATCATGGAGACTTTTGTGAAAATTACGGCAGTCACATACTAACAGGCATAAACGAAAAAAAAAAAATCCCACTAGAAAGGATGTCTATGATAAACAAAACTAATAGAACTATAGCAATACAAATTTACGCATTTACCTACCTATAATAATACTGTCAATAAGGTGCAGATAATGCACAAATATGATTCTGAAATTAAGGATGTGGTTTTATAGGATTTTACTACGTACTATATTTTGAGGGAAATTAGACAGGGGAAGTAATTACCTCATGCTACAATACTGTTTTGGACAAAAAAAATCCTTCTCGTGGTGTTGAAATGCCGCAGACAAAAGGAGATAACTTGCAATGATATATTAAATTCCCATGATATATTTATTAAATCTGACATGAGAGCAAAAAAATCAACAATGGTAAATTGTAAATGTCTGAGGATAAACACCTGGATAAATAATATTTTGTAATGATCTTATACCACTGAATATAATGAGGAGTTTGCTCATTTAAACCTAGAAAAGAATACCAATCTTGAACTTTGTTGCAAGAGTCAGGATCAACAGTATATCTTCAAATTAGTATGTGCCAGTCTTCTCATTTGACTGCAATCCCAATCCACTGCCCATTTATTACAATATTAAGCTGGTTTCATATATTTGCATTGCTCGGTTATGCGAGATCTCCATGCAATATTTTAGCACTCATTTAGAAATGCAAATAATATAATTACAAGCTTAGCGTATCAGATAACTATTCAATATTTGCTCTGCTGCCAAACCTACGAACATTAACCTTATACTGTAATAATAATAAATAATAATAATAATAATGCAATTATCATATCCAGGCTAATGCCCGCTCACGCGACTTCACAATATTATTACCCCAGCAGGCCTATTCTTTCTAGGACCTTCTCCACTCCCCGAGGAATATAGAGTGCCACAGCCATCTACAGGTGCTGGCCACTAACATTCTGACAATATCTTCCACTACCTATATATTATGGATGGACCAAATAAAAAGTGAACAAAATGCTATTCCAAGTTGTAACCTTGTAAGTTTCATTGACCAGGGTGCCAAATCTATGCCACAGCAAAATAAAACAACAACAAAACACATGTCCAGACAATGACGTGCCGCTGTCAGTGTGTAAAGACGCAGCCCGAACATGCTTTTATTGAACATATGTAAGTATTTTTACATGTTTTAATAAATAGCTGTGACGTAACCTTGGTTTCTTTATATATTTTAGTTTGCTGGATTAGCAAACAATATCCATCTGCTTGTGTGTGTCGAATTTCGACAGTATAAAATCCAAATTATTAAAGCTTTATGAACCTTTGAATTAAGTACACTTTTTTTCATGGCACTACCCGATACAACCCAGAAAGAAAAAGGATCTTGTAGCTTTGATGTGCAAGAGTCTCCCTTCTTCTCATCCGTGGACTCTGGGGGAAATCCACTTCATATTTAATACATTTATTAATCTAGTGTCATACATTTGCATTTACCGTGTATACGCGATCTTCTTTCATTAGTTTAGCATTCATTTAGAAATGCAGTTAATTAACGGCTAAAGGTATCATATAATCACTTATTTTTTACTCTGCTACCCCATCTGCATGAAAGAGGCAAGTCTTCAAATCATATCTGTTTAATTGGAACTTCTTGGGCATATGTGAAAAGTTGCGATTAAAAGGAATTACCATTACCCAGTGACCCTGGTATGAAAATGTAGTGTTTGTTACGCAGCAAAAAAGAAAGGTGCAATTAATCGGAAATCGCAAATACCCGGATTGCAATTAAACGGAATCGAATATACCTTAATGTTATGTAATAAGGTACCCTTCTCCAGTTTCCTTTGTGTACGCTGTCCACGTCTTAGCGTTAGATGCGCGTGTCTGCTTTATCACAGCAGGCATCCTGCCTGCATACCGTTTATTTTACCAATCGCTTTTATGATGTGTTCGCGCACTGGTTGCGACATAGCTGACAAAGTTAGCATGTTAAGCATGCAACCAGTCAAACATAAAGAGAACTCGGGTATGATGGTCGTAATACGAGCTCTGATTGACGCCCTCTCTTTTAAACACCTACCATTAGTCCCTGTCTCAGGGACTTCCCCTCTCCTACTCGCTGTTTTAATCCTCGTAACGTGCAGTCAGAAATCCACACCACGGTAAATCATTAATTAAAGTATTTTATTTATTACACATTATTATAACTTATTTTACATGTATTTCAATCTTCTTTATATAGCTAGTCTAGCTGTTTGTAATGACGGAAACGTATACTGTGGGTAAACTTTTACGCCGCAAGTTTAGTTCTGAGTCAAGAAAAAGAAAAAAAAAATTCGAAAGAAAGTTTGAAAATAAAAAAAATAAAAAAATGGGTCTTTTTTTCAGGGTCTTTAATATTATAAACAGTGAACATCAGGACGGGATTCATTTACTTTGTTGAAAAAGTAGTTTGAAACAGTTGATACAGTCCGTAAATTGCCTGGATACTTATTGTTTTCTCTTCAGTGGGCCCACTGCCCGTCCGGGCACCCATCGTTTCTCTCTACCGCCATGGTGTGTTGGGACCATGGCACTGACCGGTTTGGCTGGCCTGTTTAAATCACTTAGTGGATTTCTTTATAAAAAAAACAAACAAACAATAAAACAACTTTCATGCAATACTTTTTAAAGATTGAAACACAGTAGTTCCTAAAAACTATCGATGTGAGATTGCTGTCACATCAGTATGTCTTCTTCAAACCAAGATCTATCATTATTTTGGGACTGATGGCATCTTGTCATTTGCCCCTTCGACAGGAACTGACAAGGTATGTCAGCTGATACACTACCTGTTTTACCCACCACTACGTTACCATAACATTCGGGCAGTTCCAGCAAAACGACCCGAAAGTGACACTAATTTCTGAAAAACTGATTTCACAGCAAATAGTTTCGGGTTATATTTCAACTCCTGTTCGAAAACTAATTGCTATAAACTCAAAGCCTTCAATTTTTTTTTTTCTGCTACCCCAGAAATGTTAGTTACTTATGAAGCATTCTGCTAAAATTGCCCTAATCTGAATTTAATTCCGGGTGGAGGTTGGTCGAATGTCACACTTTTTTGTCGAAGACCAGGATTGAACACCGGCTGAAATGACTTTGTACATACGCACAAGGATGCCTAACATGTCATTTAAAAATCTGATATTTTCCAAGGTTTCGAGTACATTGTGTTCTTAACTTGAGAACCATCTACTTTATTAGCAGCAAGAAAATCTGGATCTAGAATTATCTCAATAAATAGACTTGCAGGCGCATAAATACATAATCACAGAAATGGGAGTGTCCACGGTACTAAAAAGAAACAAGAAGAAAAAAAAAGGATTTTTTTCAAAGCTATGATGTTTCTATCCAAGTTTTCATCTCAGACTGAGGTTGAATAGCCTTTTCTGGGAGACGACATTTGAGAACTTGCACACTAACGATGGCATCACTTACTCCTGTAAGAATTACATTAGAGCATTGGCGCTGAATAGCGTTTAACATGGAAAACTAATGTAATTCTTAGGACTATAAAGAGATCCCATCGTTAATGTGCAAGCTCTCATTTTCTTAGATTTTAGAGAACTTTTCATTCCCAGTGAAGTATGAGAGTGGAAATGGAAAGAACTAAATTTTTTGTAAAGAAATCGGACTCGCGTTCAAACTTTCATGGGTCCAATATAAACAACAACCCCTTTCCCTTCCCCTTTCCTTTAAACTTTTCCGGGAGCAATAATTGTATTGTTTATTTCAGAATTCATCTAAAGTTACAGCTGTATTAAAAATTGTGAAAAGCCTTCATCCTAAACTAAAGCTGAACAGCTAGATCAGCTCCATTTAACGCCAGCCAGCAGCGCTGCTTAAAAACGAGGAAGCTGAGATCGCCATTGAATGATCTGGCCTGCCTTGGGAAATAATGTGAAGTCGCATGACAGGGCAAAGCCAGGTTACGAGATTTATAAACCCCATTATAATCATAATATTTATTATAAATATTTTTATTGTTAATATCATTATTATTATCATTATTGTCATCATCATCATCATCATCATCATCATCATCATCATCATCATCATCATCATCATCATCTTTATAATTGTTCTTTTTGTTGTTATTGTGCGATAAAACTCTTACCATGATTCTACTTCAACTGCACAGTTTGTAATTTAACATAATATTCTAAAAATTAAATGTTTTTCTGCGTCCTTGTACCACTGTTGCTATTTTGACACAAGTAAAGTTGCAATCTTAGGGCGTACTCCTAATAAAGTCTATGAAAAGAAAATGATTCACATTCTTTTATGTTTTTTTATTTGACACAGAGTTTGCAGAGTAGCCCCAAAGGACATTTTCTGTGGTTATTGGTGGTATTCAAAGCGCAAGTTGCTCTGATCGGAGACTTCGAAAATCTCAAGAAAATATTTTCTTAAATGAAAAACATTAGCTATGTTTTCTTAAAATTATCGCTCGCGAAATTTTAAATAGGTTGGCTATTAGGCGATATTTATGGTACCTTAGAGCTTGCTTTATTCGGAGATTGCCAAACAAATCAAACTTTGCTGGATGAAGAGCATCATGGGTACTTTTTTCTTTGCTTATTAAATTAGCAAATATGGAGATCTGTTGTGGATCTGAGCCTGACCTTCTTCAAATAACTGATTTTTGTCAGGTATTATGTTAACATATATTTGAATTAAAAGTCCTGTTACCTTTTTAGGTTGTTTTTTTTTTTTTTTTACAGAGAGAACTTTTTAAGATATCCCTCAAATATGTGAATTAATTAAGACCCTTTCACTGTATTCTAAATTATTAATTTTGTCAGGTGTCAAGAAGTGTGAATTTATGATGTGGCATTTTCCTCTTACCTAAGTAGAACCTGGGCCAAAAGAAAAAGATGTCAAATGATTCTAATACTCATTAGAATTTACATGTAATGTTGCTATTTTACCAATACATTTGAAAATAGATGCGGATAGGACACCCCGACCTGTCTGTCCCGGATTTTAAGAGATTGTCTGTAAGTATAAATAAATAAATATATCTATTCCTAAACTCCAAAATGAATGACAATTAAAACCATGTCTTAATCATGTTTGCTTGTATATGGCTTTGTCTATGTCACTAGATTATTTCTCTTTTTGGTCTGAAGTAATTAAGTCTGCTTTAACCATGAGTGCACAGGAACACCCTAATGTAGACATGTTTCTAGGTTGATATTTTATAGAGATTGAAACCTTTTATGAGACATTTTATACATACAGGATTCTAGAAAGCCACGAGACATAAGGCGACGTCATCGAGGAAAGTAAATAGAGTAAAAGATACGGTTATAAATAAAGAACTTCCTTCTTAAGCAACAAATAAACTGTTGGAACAATCATCATACAACAAAATGATGGACCCATCCATGTGACGTCCTCACATCATTGTTGTTGAAGTATGATGGTGTAGTCAGTTATCTATTATAGCTGAATAACTTATTGTTATTGTTATTGGTAAAGCATTGAACATCAACAGACAGTACTCACCAGACATGTGCATTCTGTAAGATTATCGTCACAATTACTGCCATCATTAGCACACCTCGACAGCCCCTGGTACTTTCTCAAAATCCAATGCCCCTAGAAAGTAGTTATTTTATTTATATAAGGGCTATAGTATCTTGAGAGGTGTTACGATAATGTAAGCACACGACAATCTTATCATCAACTGAATATGAAAATAAGTGGAGTTGAGCTGTTGCAGATTCTATCCTTGTCAGTGGAATATTCTCATGTATGAATATTACATAAACTCAAACAACAAATGTATTATAACTGCGTGAAAATATCAAGTAAACCAACAGAAAGTGTTCTTTTTACTTTCTACGACGTTACTGAACTGTTGAAATAATAATGGCCGACTTGAAGTTGAAGTGAGGAAATAATATTGTCACTCAAATTCGCGGCATGGAGTGCGGAAAAATGGCGGAGTTCACACTGATACGGCGGAACGGAAGCTTCTGTTGTTATTCAGGGCAGTTTGCCGAGCACCGGAGTCATACTATTGACAATTTTTAGATCACTGGAGCGTGGCTACCATTTTCATTGGGCCTGAAAGGAACAAAAGATCTGTTAGCCCAGCCCCCTGGGGGATAGGCGGCAAGATATCCTCACCACCGACAATGCTATCACTTTCAATACGGCGACGGATTGACAGACTATGGAGGCGTGGTTACCGGTGCTTGCAGCCAATAGCAATCACCATGGCCGCGTTTTGAGGCTTCGATCACGTCGCGGGTAGTGGCAGTTTCTCAAATAAAATAATCACATTATTTAATTCGCACTGGCTGTGCTCGAAATCAAATTAGGCTGGGTTAGACACTGGAAACGGGAGAACTTCGAATGCACCACCCCACCTTTAATTCTGCCTTTATCAGAGTAACCTTTCTATACTAACTGGTCAACACTGTATATTTTATGACATATACGCTTACCAGTAGGTACCAGTATGTTATCTAATCTATATTCTTCTGTTAATTAAATAAGTGAGCCCATTGTAAATGAAGTTCTCGCCTTTCGCATTAATTTCAGACGACGGGCTCTGCTGCGCAAGCGCTGCGTTGGACGAAACTTATATGACAAGTTCAGACGCACTAGCCACTAGGGCAGGACTCTTTAAAGCATCTTGACCACTGCGTACATTGTCATTTTTTTTTTTCGGTCAGAACTGGACAGCACATAATATGTGAAGATGAAACTGCAGTGCAAATGATTCTTCATAAAATCTTTCAGATGGAGCATTCATTCATTCATTCATTCATTCATTCATTCATTCATTCATTCATTCATTCATTCATATTTGCAATTACTTATTCATTATCTTATGGTCTTAATTAAAATCTATATATGTGTATGTTTTTCATTAGTAAACAAATTTAATTCAGGCATTGCATTTTACCAATCACAGCTTTTGATTGTAACTCGAGAACCTCATTTGTTTGCGGCTGACAGTTTGAAGTCACTTACATCTGTACAGTTCCTTCGTGTTCGATTGTCAAAATCTCTGATTGCTCTGGTCAGTTAATTACATATAGTTACCACTTTATTCGTATCTGGGAAAAGAAAATAATCCCTTTGCACACAAACGGCTTTTTGAAATTTCAATAATTTTTGTCCTGTCTTTTCGCGATCTAGACCATATGAGACTAAGACATGAAAAGATTGAGCATTGAGCAGTCACTTCACTGCATGCGAGAGATGATGTGAATACTTACTGTGATAACTGTGACGGGGGCAAAGGGAAATAAGAGATGTAGTAATTATGCTGTTACAGAATGGGATCATTTTTTTCTCTTTAAGAAATGTGCATGTTGGGCGTGGCGTTTGCCCTCGTCTACAAAAAACAAGAGAGGGTTTGCGTTCAGCTACACTATTTTGGTCCTTAGTGTATCGATACTGCTAGAATGATCAACATCGAAAATTGCAGCTGAATTGTAATCGGACATTGCAACAAATGTGTTGAGTTTAAGAATTCTTTGATTCAGTACAAAGATCGAACCACTTTTACGCAAATTTAGGCCATATTGTTGACAGAATAAATTATGTGAGTTTAGTTCAGTAATACTGTGATTCAGTTCAAAGACCAAATTGCATTTATGTTATTTTGGCCATGGTATTTAAAACAGTATATTATGCGAGTTGAGTTCAAGAACTCCTTGATTCAGCCTAAAGACCGGACCACTTTTGCGCAAATTTTGGCCATGGTATTGAAAAAGTATATTGGTATATGTGATTTTAGTTAAAAAAAACTCCTTGATTCAATATAAAGACCTAACTACACTTACGCAAACTTTGGCTACATTATTGAAAAGGAAAGTTCCATCACGCATTATAAACGGTGTTATGTAGTAAGAATGGCAACTTGTTCCCGCTCTGGTATAAATCTCATTCGAAACCAGAAGCTAACAATATTCCACCCGAGCATGAGAAAACCAGCACACAACTCATAAACAATTTTAAGGTATACGTGTATTGTTTAGGCCTGCAACCAAAATATAAGGGTGACATTTCTTTTATGATTACAAGTTTGTAAAGTATCGGTAAATTTGTGGTTGAAAGCAAATGTAGCCGAACACAAACGCTCTACATTGTAACGCGGCTGCATGTAGGCCTGCATTACAGTTACTGATGCAGAAATTTTCCTTCACATCAAGAATCTGACCATGCATGACGATTTTTTTATGTGAAAAATGCAAAACAGCTGCGCATCAGATCCGAAGACTTTGCACTGTTAAAAGCTGAAAAACATCAGAATCAGATCTAGAGGATTATTTTAATAAAGGAACGATATTATTCTAATAAAGGAACCAAATTTTACAGTGCCATTAATGTGGAAGAGTAATTTCATAAGGCCGAAGATTTATTCTAAAACTCATTGTGTTTATAAAAAACGCTGAGAATAAAGTTCATTCATATTCATTATAAACCTGCTGGAACTAAGGATGGATTAACAGCAGCCCTTGTCAGTAAATGAAGTGTTAGGAGATACACTCTTTGTGATGATAATGTGAGAGCAGGGATATAGGCAAGAGGCGAACTTCCTGCACTGTAATGCAATGTATCTCACATAATCTATTTTTCTCCGTTTTTGTTTTGAAATAGATTCACATGGTGTGTTTATAGGCATTATCTGTGCTTCCGTCTCCCCCCC
>JAWQUT010000082.1:1886092-1909454 GCA_033807755.1 Ellobium chinense | reverse complement strand
CACACACACACACACACACACACACACACACACACACACACACACACACACACACACACACACACACACTTATAAGTTAGCGTAGAGAGAGCAGAAGCCATTGTATTAATTCTAGTAGAAATCGAAATTTCTGTCTCTACCAGTAGAAATAATGTGGGAAGCAAGTGTTGTTTCCGTTTGTAGAAATCCAAATCGGTGTCCCTACCAGTAGAACTGACAATTCTATTAGTAGAGGTAAACATTGCAGTTTCTTCTGGGTAGGATTTATAATTCTACTCGTGGAGTGGCGAACTCTACTATGCTAAAGGGACAGATATACTTATTTGCTTCACAGTCTTAAAAGACCACATCCTATTTTCATAAATTTAAACCGGGCATATTTTTTCCTTTCGCCTGGCCGGTTCTGAGAAAACACTCCTGAAAAATCGGGATTTTCACTTTGTGCGCGCCGCCATTACTCGTGCCCTGCTGTGTGACGTCAAGAAGCAAAATAGGTTACCAGACCTTTGGTCCAGACGGTTTTCGCATGCGTCTGCGCCAGTCGTCTGGCAGCATTTCTCACTTTTTGACGCCATGCAGCACGAGTAATGGCGGCATACGCAAAGTGCAAGTCCTTACTTACCAGCGCCCTTTTCTAGGAAATAGACAGGCGGAGAGAAAATGTACGTGGTTTAAAGCTTTTGAAAAAAAAGTCATGTGGATTTTTTAGGCTATGAAGCAAGTAACTACCTTTGTCCCTTAAAGACAAAGCATTGTAATAAAAGTGCACTGTGTTCATCATGTGTCCCTTAAGTGAGGCTGTAAGGAGGTATAAGGGAGTAATTAGGCCTATAACTATAAAAGTATTTCGAGGAGAAACAGAGATTGTGGTTCTAGAAACTAGTACGTGTGCTAGTATTAAAAACATCATGAAAAAAAATGCCGCTGCAATACTAAGATATTTCCCTCATACCTTATTTCTCTGAAATCTTAAAAGATCTTAAGTCTAGCCAGTTTGATGAAGCTTTTGCCTTCAACCAACGTTCGCTGATCGAGCTACAAATAAACTGCAATGTGTATTTACTATTCAAGTTTGTAACTGAAATGCTCATAGACCACTATGCCTCTTTGCCCTCCAGCTTCATTCGGCAGTTCTTACCCGTAACTTTGCTCAGCTTACGAACATAAACTTGACTGGGTTTTCCACCAGTGGAAACTGCAGTTAGCCTTTCTATTAGCAGATTGTCAACTCCATTGGTAGAGACGACAATTGTGATTTCTCCTAGAAGAAACTGCAACTGTAGAGCAGCGTGGCTGAATGGTTGCGGCGTTGGATTCCAGTTCCAAAGGTCTTGGGCTTGATTTTCCGACCATGGTCGTGTTGTAGGTGTTGTGAGTGCCTTGGGAAAGCATTTCATCCACATTTTCCTCTGTCAGCCTGTCTATAAAGTGGCTATCTAGCCGTAAGCAATGAAAGATATTTGTGAGAATGCTAGTGATCAGCACCTCCAAATGACAGCGGCACTGTTTACTCCCAAGAGAGTTTAGAGAGTCCTAGAGCGATCTGACCTGCTGGTTTATAATAGTGTGAAGTCGCTTGAGCGGGCATCAGCCTGGTTACGAGACTTATAAAGAGCACTTCTGAAATCATTATTATTATTATTATTATTACTATGATGATGATGATGATGATGAGCATTATCTTTGCTAGTTGAATTGCATGATGTACCAGACCGCTCTCTCTACGCTAATACACGATATACATGCAAAACGCTCATACAGTTACAACACAACACCAATAAAATGCACTGTTGCGTGGAACCCAGCCTTTCATCAATATACATGTCAATGTACACTTTATGATAGAGCGAGAAATCTGTATAGAGCTAGATCTCAGTCACACCTATTTAAAGACATCAATACTTAAGTGAAAATGGAGCTGCTGACGCCATATTATAGAATGTCCATATTATTATAATTATAGTGACCAATGCATACGGCCTTAGATTCAAGATCTAAATGTTGTGGGTTTGATTCCCACTATTTAGTAATGTTACAGATGCCCAGCAAGAGCATTTCGTTAACATTTTCCTCAGCCCACCCATCTGCAAGACGAGTTAAGACATTTACCTATGGTTAGGGCAGAAAGTAAGTGATCAGCGCCTGTAAATGGCAGCGATATTGTATACTTCTGAGGGAGTTTAAGAAGTCTTAGAGCGGCCTAGCCTGATGGCGTAGTAATAGTGTGACTTTTACCCTGGAGACGAGACTTGCAAACCTCCTTATTATTAATCTGAAATCATAAACCACTGCACAGAACGAAGCTGTGCTGACATGCAGACTCAAACAGCACTCATGTCTGTGCGTCACATTCTCTTGTTTTCATAGAGCGGGATGGAAACAAAAGTCCTATTTTATAATTGTAGATATAAATCTTTTTCAATTGTTATCTGTTCAGTGGACAAATTCACTCCATTTACTTCTTCTGATACAACATTGCTGGTGAATTTTGCTTATAAGTGCCAAAAAAAAAAAAAGTTGCACTACATTACATCTAAAAGTGAACAAAATGTATGAAATAATCCCCTTCCTCTAAATTCATGTAGACTACATGCATTTCATACATCTTGTCATTGCAGTGTCAAGGGTGGGTACTTTTTTATGCATAAGTGCTGTCAATGAAAACAAAAAGAAAGCTTAGAATGTCATTCACCTAATGGATGCAGACATTGGATCCACTGACGGTAGGTTTCTCGCGGTAAAGGTCTTGCAGCCACCCAAAATCTGGCGCAAGTCGCTCTTTGGCTAAGTCAAGTTATTATATCATAAAAGCTTACTGTGTATTCATTCATTTGGTGGGGAAAAATGACCTAGCATTATTCTGACCCAAGATAATTATTGTTGTTTGAAGTGGGAGAGTGACCTACCATGGCTTCCTCCTCGCCTGCCCCATGCAAGCGAAAAAAAACCAACAAAAAACCAACACTCTGAGAAATTCGCTTTTGAAGTACGTTGGTCATCCAATATGCTTCACGAAAATTCAGACAACAACTGACCGTGTAGACTACACCTAAAATAAAAATAAAAGCCTATGAGAGAAATTCGCTATTGAAGAACGTAAGTCATCCAATATGCTTCACGAAAAATTAAACTCGATTGACAGTTGCTGACCATTTGCCAATACAATCAATGATTTTACTCTGGAATCTTACAACAAATAAAACTTTGAAACAGATGACTCGACTCACCTTCCAAGGCTTATATCCCAGTTTTTAGTTTGGCGACATAAGCCATTTTTTGACTGACTGCACCACTTAAAGTGAAGAGATGCTGAAATTGATAACTCTTGCAGAATCCTGAAAAGATTGTGTCGTTTCTTTCCGTAAGTGATGATATTAGCTTACTGTCTCCGCTCAGAATACATTTGACTCCATTTTATCGCAACGATTCGAGAGCTTGTATAGATTTGCGATTAAAAGAAAGTGTAATTATCCAGCAATATTACCTAGTAGTATAGCATTTGGCTGCGTGGAAACTGTTGCTATTAAGCGAAAGTTGCGATTAAGCGGAGTCAACTGCGTTCCCTAAAAAGCTACTCAAGAATCTTAAAATTGAACAGATCTTCCTCACTTGTATTCCCCTCAAACCTTAAAGGATACTGTTTTGGTTTCTCGTCTTGGCTTCAACCTACTAAGTGCAGAGTCATGGATTACTGACTGTTTGGGCACTTCTGTCAACAAACCTATCTGCTACATGGGCTCTGTTCACTATTCATAGGATGTGGTCTTCAATTGCCTTTTAGTACATTTTCACATGGCATACAAAGAAATTTTCGTTTTGTGCAATGTGGACAGACAGAGAGGTAGACAGAGCTGCTCACATAAATTCAATACGATCTACCTGCTTTAGATTTGATTCCAAGACGAGGACAAGAGAAAAAGAAAGAACGAGAGAAAGAACGAAAGAAAGGAAGAAAAAAAGGAAAGAAAGTAAGAAAGAAAGAACAGTCGCAGCAACAAATTCAACAACAAAAAACACAAATCCATGTTATACTTCAGAGTTACAGATGTGAAGGCTTGTATCACAGGTAACGCTATAGTGTCCACATTTGGCGCTTTCGGTATTCTGTTGCGCCTGCTGCGTCATCTTGGTTTGATCCATCTCTGAATGAAGACTATAGTAATGAATTTGATCGTAAACCTCCATCTCATCATCTCGTGCTCTGACTACTGACGTTAACAATGACCCATGCCATTGTCGTTGCTAGGGCAACACTTGGTACCCTAAAACCGGAAGTTACATGTCAACTTTTCTCTCCCTTTCACCACTTGTGCGCTCCCCTTGTCGAGTGGCATTGAACCAATGAGACGTTTACATAGAGCTTAGATACGTTAGCGAGTCGGAACTAGGAACAATAGCCAGCCGGACTAATATGGCGACGATAAGGCGAGAAGTTACGCAGCCCAGCGATATTGAGAACCTCAACAGTTGTTACTATTAGCAGTAATGATATACACACTTGGACGGGAGAAAATTTGTATAGGGAATCAATTACAGGTCTTAATGGCTGATCTTGAAGCTTGAAGAATTTACCCTGGCGATAGAACGTTAAGGAGCTGGACTAGATGGCGATAAGAGAAAGCGTAAAGAAAGCGGAGCTGGCACTGCGGGGATAATTGAGTGCGCATGGCAGGCATTTCGGAGGGAGAGATTGACGGAAGACGTATAAATATTATTGACGAGGAAAAGTGTTACTGCAGCGTCCAAAAGCAAAGAGGAAAATAGAGTCCCCTTTCCATGTCAGTTTGTTTGTTGAGGTTGTTGGACACGTCTAAAGCCGGACCATTATTCCCGTATACAGCCACTATTCTAGCTTTGTTTACTCATAGGTGTTAGCGCCCAAACTCCATCCGCGTCGAAGCTTGTCGAGTGAGGCCGGCAGGTCGCAGCATATCAGAGACAAAAAAGCTTAACTTCATTGGTTGTAGTTTTCTGTAACTTTCGATAAATCAGCAGCGGTATTTGCAGTTGGCTAAAAATGCTCCGCAATCTCCTTATAAGACTTCAGGATCTGCCTTTTTTTTTTTTTTTTTTAGAGGATCATAGAGTAAGGTCAGCCGAAATAAGTAAAATATGTAAATCTTCAGCAAATAGCACACCATGTCTTTTCTATATAAAAAAAAAATTCTAGATTTGACGCGCAGGTTGCCACTTTGTATTTCTGGCAACTTCTTCTCAAAGGTTGCCTGGAACTCGCTTTTATTTCTTCAGTATGGCTTTCATAAAGTACATTATTTAAGTATAATCTATGAGAGGAGCCAAGGAATTTGTAGAGATTATTAAAGTCACTTTCGTCCATAAATGGAGATACAGAGATCTGGAAATGCACCCATGGGCCAGGGCACAGTGATGCTGTCGCTGACCGGAAGTGGCCAGAAGCCGTGAATATTTTGACAAGGGTGTCTACCAATGGACTTGCACGCGCCGAGGGAGTTAATGAGCTTCTAAAACAAGATGGTGGAAAATGTTTGCCTTGGTTTTTAGTGACGTTGGTTACCAACGGAAATTGATGCTGACTATTCAGCCGCTAATTTTGTCGGCTTTAACTCAACAAATAATTTACTTTTTGTGCTTGACGTCATTCTTTCCTGAGTAGGTCCATAATGCTGTGCGAAGCAAATTACGAATGATTTGTCGGCATCCTAATGGAAAGCATTTGGAATATTGTGTGTTGACAGTGCTTTACAACTAAATCGTGCAAGATTTACGTATAAGCTATTCAAACTATAGCTTATGGCCTCGCAGAATGCAGGGNGGGGGGGGGGGGGGGGGGGGGGGGGGGGGGGGAGGCGGGAGACGGGAGAGGAGAGCTTTTAAACCTGAGGAATATGTGATCAGTAACTTTCACTTTAAATACTCTAGATACTTGAAAGGCATAAAAATTTGTATTTTTCAAGATTTTGTTGATACCCACGGTCCTGTTCTAATACGCACCTCTATGAAACTTACTGGCGTAACTTTTTTAACACTAGTCCTCCAGGTGCTATAGCTTAAGGGCTCGTCAATTATATGCGACATTGCCACCATTGCCACGATATATTAATAAGTAAAAAGTAATGCTTGATGTTGTTCATCTTGAGCAGACATGTTTCAGATCGTTTGGCAGTCTCCAATTAAGGCAGCTAGCGTTATGATATTATTAAGTAAGCCAAAAAACCAGCCAACAAAATGACGGCCCTGTTATGTATAAAGTTTAGTTTAATCATTTTCATTTACTATGCCATAAATGTTGCGCCCAGTCCCTACCGCGTGCATTAGATCTACCTAGACCTAAATTTTTTTTGACCAACCGACTACATACCATAAAACCTTCATATAAAGTTCAAGTTCAACAAGTTTATTAGAAAGCTTAAGTACAATAAAAATAAAAATTACATTCAGGCATTGAACAGGAGGACACAAACTCACAAACTGACGACATTTTACCACAGAAAAGACACAAGCGAACCGGACTAGACATATTTTTAGTGGTGTAATTGTTTTTAATCAATGCCATTATGATTATAGCTGAACTGTTCAGGTATCAGTACATTACATTCCTTGTGGTCTCCGCACAGTAAGTGTTCTCTCCTGTCCTCAGACAGAAGGTTCGCCTTTGCATTCTCAGAAATCGATATATATATATATATATGTCGCTGTGACGATTTTGTTAAAATTTATGCGCCCAAATTGTTATTATTTTATCATCTTATTATTCAGGTAGGCCTTGATAAGGTACACCTCGATAAGAAGTATACTTTTCCATGCACAAAGGCATAGCATACCTACTATCGAGGTTTGACTGTATATCAAGAATTTTGGGAGACTGTATACAACACTAGTCATATTATCGTCACTCAAAAACTCTAAAACAATAAACTCCCTGACCCCCACAGCCTTCCATCAACATTACTCAAGCAAATCCCAACCTTGGTTGGGAAAAAAAAATGGATCAGCCTACACTCTCCCACGGTAATTCCATTCTCACGATCCCATTTAGAAACTTACCTAGAACCCAAATACAAGTCTAAGCTTGGACTAGAAGTAAGCTGAGAGTCCCGAAGAGCACTCCGTGGACAACGCTGAGAACACTCTCCAGATATTTACCCCGCTATACAGCAGCCAAGTCACCATAACTGTTGGCTGGGGTCTTAACGGCAATGAGATCTTGGCATAACGGGTTAGTGTGGTGTTGGTTGGTGTTGAGGCTGAATTCTGATTGTCGATGGTGTCGGTGTCATTAGGATGTCACAAAAGTTGCTTGGGAACCCAAGATCGTTTGCGAAATTTTAATCATTCGTTTGAGGTAAATTATTCTGAAACTGTTTTGTTGTGAGCAAAGTTTTGGGACTGGATCTGAGTGGAGAGAAACCATGTTCGGGCAGTTCCGGTTGAATGCTACATCAGTTAAGCAAATTTCTGAAAAGCTTTGACTTTTCAGCAATTACCTGTTTATTCTTTGAATTTCACCTCAGTTCATTGGACAGACATGGGTCAGAGGCCCATCCCATACCTGTCCTTACAATAACAATCGAAAATCTCGCGTCTGGATATGGCATAATTATGTACGTGAGGTTTCACCACCCTTCCAGTCATGATACTCTGGAGTGATCCTAGTGTGGTTGTTTGTAACAGGATTAATCTATTGTTTAGTGAATATAAACCAAAAATGAGTGATGTAAAGTCAAAGCTTTTCAGGAATTAGCGTAATTGACGTGGCATTCTGATGGAATTTGCCATTAGTAAGACAATTACAGTGCCCGTTTCTAGGAGGAGGCAAAGCGTCAAGCTCATTATATATAGGTTACGGGAGCCTAATTGCTCAAAATAAAAATTGGACTATCAGAGTCGATAGTAGCAGAGTATAAAATCTGTCGTTTGGACAGATTGGGTAGAAATAATCGTAAAACATGAAACCACACCGCAAAAGTATTGAAATTCAGTTTTATATTTGTAAAAAAATCATTGTTTCAGGCAGTGTTTTCCAATGGTTTCAGTAGATTTCATTTGTGTGGGGCTTGTGATCTGCAAAAGAAGGGCACATTTTTAATCCCTTTTCATCTAAATTAAAATTGTGAAAAATCTAAATGAAGGACACCCACCATAAACAGCACGTAATTTGAACACAGTGGTGGCACCAGACCTGCAGACTAGCCTCGGCCATCTCGGAACATTCCTGTGATTCGAGGAGAAATGTTCATTAATTGGCTCAAAGAGGCTTTTACAATTTGGCTCCTGCAATCTTATACATTCGCCGAAGTCACTTTTGTAATGATCTGAGTTGTTTATATTATATCTCTTTGATCTTCCATTAATTCTCTTTTTCACTATTAAAACAAAGTCGAGTTTTGATTCTTTGATTCTTTTTCATATCCCATAGTTTCACAAGCGAACCACATCTGCCTCATTGTTTTGCATTGAGCAACAAGCTGAGTGCGCTAAATTTCTCAAAACTGAAAAAAAAATGACGTTGGCGACTTTGAAATGAGCGTGACAATAGATCTACGTGATTTTTGCCTCAAATTTCCAATAAGACATTCAGTTGGTGCATTATAGTGACGACTCTATGTGAACCTAAATGGGACAAGTAGAAAGAGTTGAATGTGGTGTGAATTGGAAACTTGAAAAGTAGAAATAAAAGAAGCAGTGGCAGAAACATTATAGGAAAAAAACTCCAACAAAAGCGACAGCAACACCAGCGTCAAATTCATGCAAGCAGCAGCGAAAACAACAGCAACAGCAGCGCCAACAAGAGTTAGGACAACATTAAGAACGAGAACAACAACAACATTACCANTTATAGCTGAACTGTTCAGGTATCAGTACATTACATTCCTTGTGGTCTCCGCACAGTAAGTGTTCTCTCCTGTCCTCAGACAGAAGGTTCGCCTTTGCATTCTCAGAAATCGATATATATATATATATATGTCGCTGTGACGATTTTGTTAAAATTTATGCGCCCAAATTGTTATTATTTTATCATCTTATTATTCAGGTAGGCCTTGATAAGGTACACCTCGATAAGAAGTATACTTTTCCATGCACAAAGGCATAGCATACCTACTATCGAGGTTTGACTGTATATCAAGAATTTTGGGAGACTGTATACAACACTAGTCATATTATCGTCACTCAAAAACTCTAAAACAATAAACTCCCTGACCCCCACAGCCTTCCATCAACATTACTCAAGCAAATCCCAACCTTGGTGGGGGAAAAAATGGATCAGCCTACACTCTCCCACGGTAATTCCATTCTCACGACCCCATTTAGAAACTTACCTAGAACCCAAATACGTCTAAGCTTGGACTAGAAGTAAGCTGAGAGTCCCGAAGAGCACTCCGTGGACAACGCTGAGAACACTCTCCAGATATTTACCCCGCTATACAGCAGCCAAGTCACCATAACTGTTGGCTGGGGTCTTAACGGCAATGAGATCTTGGCATAACGGGTTAGTGTGGTGTTGGTTGGTGTTGAGGCTGAATTCTGATTGTCGATGGTGTCGGTGTCATTAGGATGTCACAAAAGTTGCTTGGGAACCCAAGATCGTTTGCGAAATTTTAATCATTCGTTTGAGGTAAATTATTCTGAAACTGTTTTGTTGTGAGCAAAGATTTGGGACTAAAGAGCAGACTGGATCTGAGTGGAGAGAAATCGTGTTCGGACAGTTCCGGTTGAATGCTACATCAGTTACGCAAATTTCTGAAAAGCTTTGACTTTTCAGCAATTAATTGTTTATTTTTTAAATTTCACCTCTGTTCCTTGGACAAGCATGGGTCAGAGGTCCATCCCAAGTCTGTCCTTACAATAACAATTGAAAATCCCGCGTCTGAATATGGGCATAATGTACATGAGGTTTCACCACCCTTCCAGTCTTGATACTCAGGAGTGATCCTAGTTTGGTTGTTTGTAACAGGATTAATCTATTGTTTAGTGAATATAAGCAAAAAATGATTGATGTAAAGTCAAAACTTTTCAGGAATTAGCGTAACTGACGTGGCATTCTGCTGGAATGTTGCCATTAGTAAGTCAATTACAGTGTGTTTCTAGGAGGAGGCAAAGCGTCACACTCATTATATATAACAGGAGCCTAATTGGTCAAAAAAAAAAAAAAAAGGACTATCAGAGTCGATAGTAGCAGAGTATAAAATCTGTCGTTTGGACAGATTGGATAGAAATTATCGTAAAACATGAAACCACACCGCAAAAGTATTGAAATTCAGTTTTATATTTGCAGGCAGTGTTTTCCAATGGTTGCAGTAGATTTCATTTGTGTGGGGATTGTGATCTGCAAAAGAAGGGCACATTTTTAACCCCTTTTCATCTTAATTAAAATTGTGAAAAAATCTAAATGAAGGACACCCACTGTAAACAGTACGTAATTTGAACACAGTGGTGGCACCAGACCTGCAGACTAGCCTCGGCCATCTCGGAACATTCCTGTGGTTCGAGGAGAAATGTTTATTAATTGGCTCAAAGAGGCTTTTACAATTTGGCTCCTGCAACCTGTAAGTATACATTCGCCGAAGTCACTTTTGTTTATATCTCTTTGATCTTCCATTAATTATCTTTTTCACTATTAAAACAAAGTCGAGTTATGATTCTTTTTCATATCCCAAACAAACACACAAGCAGACCACATTTGCCTCATTGTTTTGCATTGAGCAACAGGCTGAGTGCGCTAAATTTCTCAAAACTGAAAAAATGACGTGGGCGACTTTGAAATGAGCGTGACAATAGATCTACGTGATTTTTCTCCTCAAATTTCCAATAAGACATTCAGTTGGTGCATTATAGTGACGACTTTACGTGAACCTAAATGGGACAAGTAGAAAGAGCTGAATGTGGTGTGAATTGAAAACTTGAAAAGTAGAAATAAAAGAAGCAGTGGCAGAAACATTATAGGACAAAAACTCCAACAAAAGCGACAGCAACACCAGCATCAAAATCATGCAAGCAGCAGCGAAAACAGCAGCAACAGCAGCGCCAACATTGAGAACGACGACAACAACAACAACAACTACAACAACAACAGCAGCAGTAGCAGCAACAACAAAAACAACAACAACAACAACAACAACAGTGAAAGCAGTAGATACCTGCAGTAACGAGAACAGCAGCACAAGCCAAGGCAACACAAACAACAGCAACCACCACCACCAACACCACCATCACCACCACCACCACCACCACCACCACAGAAAGAGCAGTAATTAAAATAGTTTACAAGAGCGTGATTGAAACAGAAACCATAATGACAGCAGCATCAACCGCATTCACGATCGGCAAGCAAAGAAACTGCTATAATGGGAAATTAATAAACAAACAAACACACAAATAAATTCAATGTCGTCGACGAGATATTTCACAGAAAACATAAAGAAGAACGATTTCGTTGTGCATGATACCCCAGTCATGTCCTGTCCCTATTGTATTGGCTTAAAAGGTCATATTGAAACCCGGCGAACAAATGACCAACCATGTCATAAATATTCCTTTATATTGCACGTTTAAAAGATCTCGTTCTCACTAGACCCCATCACCTATTCAAGAAATGGACGCTTTACATGTAACGGAGTAACGAGAATACCATTCATCATTTAGTATGGCGATAGTGTGCGAGCATCCCCTCAAACCAATGTTTCGGTGGTTATCTTGAATTTCATTGCCTTCGGCATTGTTCAGGTTTTATTACATTTTTTTCATTTTTTATGTACGGCGCTGCATCCATCTTTGGCCAGGTTTTCCTGCCATTTCGTGCCCAATCCCCTACCTCCGGCTTTGAGCCCCCAAGCGACGCCACCCGCTGCCATTCTCTCTGTTTTACACCTGGCAGACACACGGTCACAGGTATCGAGTCGCACTTCCGGTTTCATTGATACGTCACGCTCCCGACATCTCCATTACCTGCGCATGCGCACTTTGATGCCATGTTGAACGGAAGATTTGCGTCGTATGCGCCTGCCTTGTTAACCTGCGTCGTTATTTTTATTTTTTTTTGAGGCCGTAATTGTCTTTTAATTCTTTTTTCTTTGCTCAGATATCTTCTTTTCATCATCGTTATTACTGTTGTCGCTATTGTCGGCATCATCATCATTATCACAATAATTTTCCTCACCAATGAGTTTTATTGAATAAATTAAGTGCATGACTTCACCTTCACCAGCAAGGACAAACAGCAAAAACAACAGCAACATCAAACAACAAGAAGTGTACCCTAGTCAACAGCATCAGCATCATCATCCGTTCCATCAACAACAACGTTAAACAATACCAGCAGCAGCACAAGTTCACAGTAACAAAAAATTGGAGCTCATGAAAAGCCAACAGGAAACAAAAACATTAAGACAGGATTCAATAAAGGATCACTATCAATGGCCTTCAAAGAACAAAACATACTGCGATGACACTATCGGACCTTCAGTGAATAAAACGCAGTTTACCATATAAACGAATGCATTCGCCTCAGAGGCCCATAATTTGATGTTTCCGACACCACAAACAATCGTTTAGCTTAATTTCATCGCGCTGCGATAGCGAGGAATAGGAGGCGCCACAAGCAGACAAATAGATCGTGTAATTGGCTAATCATGCGACACCAGCAGAGTTAGCCGTATCGAAAAGCTACTTCCGCCTCACGCAGCGCTGAAATTATTCTAGAAAGCCCGGCTGATATTCAAGACGAGCACCAATCAGCAAACAGACACCATGACACCGGAAACGGCGAAATCGCCATATTTAGCATTTCAGCGCAACACGGTGGCCATTACTGGGGACGTAGCCAAATCATAATCGTTTTTTATCGCGAGGTCGTTAAAGGAAAATATAAATGATTGCTTACAAGTGATTCCTTCTAACCAATGGGAAGCCAAGAAAACGATAGCAGATGTAGAAGACAACCCGTTAATGCACTCCTTTTATCATCGTTCATGTCCGAGGCGAGGGTCGAGGGGTTTATCTATGAGCCGTATCTGACACTGACGAAACTGTTATGTCAAATGATGAGCGGGCTGAGTGTTAACCATGCACGAGATATTATGGTGAATAATAAAGATAAAGTTTGACCGTCCTCTAGAGCTCTTTCCATTAGACTCATTACAGGCAGAAACACTTTAAAGGACTACTTTTCTCTCTTTTTATGTATCTTTCTTTCTCTCTTTCTTTATCAGCAGTCATTTTCATTCATTCATTCATTCATTCATTCATTCATTCATTCATTCATTCATTCATTCTTTCTTTCTTTCTTTCTTTCTTTCTTTCTTTCTTTCTTTCTTTCTTTCAGCACGCCTTCAATCTGTCTGCCTGCACCCTTCATCCTTCCTATTTAAACATCCTTCTTTATTTATTTTTATCTCTTTCTTTCTGTCTCATCTGCCTGCAGGCCTGCTTACTGTACTTTCCTGCTCGTCGTCCTCCTTCTCTGTTTCTTGCGTGGTTTCTCTTCACCTCTCTGTCGTATTTTCTTAGGTTGTCCTACAATCATTCGGGGGGTGGGGGGNNGGGGGTGGGCAGAATAACAGTTCTATGCTCAGACAAAATTCGACCTGGTAGAGCCTGACATTAGGTCATTAAACTAGGATTGTTGTAAATCAGTTTTGAAAATAACGAACAGATTTCAAGATTCTAAGCCTTTATTAGGCTTCTGGGCCAGTAACATAAATTCAGTGCATAGTCTACATCAAATCAGAAAACCTGGCTAGCAAGCATTCACGACATCTTACTGATAGTGATAAACTAACCATTAACCATCTTCCGTCTGCAAACGGAACAATGTCGGCAAACCACCATGTACCATCTGCAAACGAGACAACGTCGGCAATAGTCGGCATAATGTGTACTTGTACAGCCTGACGGTTTCGGATGGTAGAGTGTACGATCTGCGTACTGAGCTTGCCAGGATGGATCCCAAGACGCTAGACCACGCTCATTTCACATTTGTCCAAATCATTTATTTTTTTTTGGTGGGGGGGGAAGGTTTTTAAAAACTGGGCGCTCTTAGCCTTTTGCAATGCTCAAATCAAAACAATGAGGCAGATGTGCTTTAGATTCTAAAATTGGGATGTAATAAGTAAAAATACTACAGTGTTTTAATAGGAAAAAGAGCAAAATTTAGGCAAATGTGGAATGAGAGTGACGATATGACTCCATTCCATGTACAGTATAATGTACTGCGGGGCGACCTTATAAGTGCACAGTTGTGAACGTAGATGATATGGTCTCAAGAGGTAAGGACCATTTAATGGCTATAGGGAAGGCCATTGGATACTTGCAATTGACATGCTTAATCATTAGGGTCAAGTCATCAGCCTTATATGGTCTGGACTGAGCCTGTGAAATTAGATGGAAGAAGAGGATACTGGTTTTAAATATTGTTTATACACATATAGGAAAGACCCCGTAACTTTCTTATTAGGGTGGGGTTTTTTTTTTGTGAAGTGCCTTAACAAGTGTGTGCAATATCTGGATATGTGCTCCTATCGTTGAATTACGCAAAGAAATATTTCACACCCGTCTACCGTTTCATGAAAATATTGCAGTTAGAAGTCTGAGATTTGTGACACAATATGCGAGACGTTATTTGATAACTTGCGCAATAACGATGGAATCTGTTACCATCTCGTAAGAATTCCATCAGTGCCTCAATATTAAATGCACCCTTAGAAGCGTTTATATGCAGATATCCCGTCATTACTGCGCAAGCTTTTTTTCAACTTAATAGGCATCACACCTCGAATTCCGGACGAGATGACGTTACATTGCAGCCAACTGACGATTATCAGACCCACAGATTGAAAGTGTGCGCGAATTATTTCATCAAACCGATAAGTCTATTATGGTTAAGTGGGCAGTAGGCCTATAATACAACACATCTTTGGATCACACACACGTTTTGACTCTTACTGAACGAATACAAAAACAACCTGAGAGGACCCTTTAATAAACTTGGAATGTTGACTTAGTGTTTCCGGTTCATGGCCTTTAACCTGCCCGCGATCAGCCAATCAGATCGTCTGATTCGCACCTTTTACCCTGGGCTCATGCGGCTTTAACCCTTAAATTGTGAGTTGAAGAATAGTTTCAGGTCTGTTTCGATTGTTGAGAGCACCTTGTCACGCTGGGGCGGTGGGGAAAATAGGTTTGTTTGAAGCAGTGATTGAAATGTTAGTGAACTACCCAGGGTTGACTTGAAAGTGATAGTTTTGAACATCAAAGCATACAATGATGCCAATCTGAATGTAGGTGAAAACCGATGTAAGGGTGTGGAGATGATTCAGTTTCAGTTTTCGTAACAACTCAAGGTTTACTATTAAGGGCATTATCCCCAATTCAGTTTTATTTAACCTGGAAACGAAAATAAAAATTATCACCATCCTTAGTAAATCAGTTAGCAGACCCAGACCGACCCAGCCAGCCGACAAGCCAACAAGCCCGCCAACTAGTCAGTCTGCCAGCCAGCCAGCCAGCCAGCCAGCCAGCCAGTTGAGTATGCAGCTCGGCTGCAAACCGATAACTGCTAGCTGTAGTATACTAAGGAAAAGAACAAAGAAAAGCAAGCACGCACACACACACACACACACACACACACACACACACACACACACACACACATACACACACACATACACACAATTTAAGCAAGTATGCAATAAGAGAAACTCCACAAGGATGTTAAGTATGCCCTTTGTGCCACATATTTAGTGAGTTTATACGGTGTGCTTTCTCGTCATCCATTGGGCAAAAGGGCTCAGACAATAGAATTTCACCCCTAGACTGTTGTCTACGCGGGTAAGCAATTTGCCGAGCGAGACAGAGATAGTATCGGCTGAAATCTTCCACGCCCGAGCTGCTCTCCGTCTTTGGAGTTAGCTCAGAAGAATTAGTTGAGGACAGTTTACGGGTGATCTCTGAAAAGCTTTAAAATTGCGTCTGCCGATTTGAGGTAAGGCTGTAAGAGGGTATGGAACGAGGTATTATGGATTCTCAAAATAGTACGCAGGGGGGTAGCACAAAATTGATAACTTGCATATCGTCGTCCGCATGACAAAACCTAACGAAGTCGATTTTGGAAATTTTACTGAGGAGAAAACAAGAACAAAGACGACGACGACAACGACAACACCAACAGCAACAACAACAACAACAACAACAACAACAACAACAACAACAACAACAACACAAACAATGTCCCGCTTTCAACCCTGGATCAGAAGGTTTGCTTACTACTGCTTACTCATGGGGAGAAGAGAAATGCGCACGATAAAACCGATAAAAACCGTCAAGGAGGTTTTTCTTTTTTTTATTATTATGCAGAAATCGGGTCAGCAAACTTGCTAATCATCTAAAACATATTTCTAATTTAAATTGTCAAGAAAAGGCATTATCTGGGTATGTATCTTTGTCTTTTAAAAGTTTGTTTTCCTCAGGTGATGTACTTACTGTGTGTTTTCCAGTAAATCTTGTTCTTTTATCATGAAAACATTTGTTAAGTATGAACCGAATTGTTTAAGCTAACGCTTAATAAAGATATTCAGTCTGAACTCGTATATGTACAAAAGTAGATTAATGAGCAATTTTCGAGTATGAGGGACCTGAGGTTTGAAATAAAATCCGTCTTTTTTTCTTCTCTATAAAACCTTCAACATCGGCTGGTGGAGCGTCTTTCACAAAAGATAAAACCTGCGAGAGAGTTAGGAGGTTTAAACATGCGTATTCTGACGGATGAGAAGATATGAGACCCAGGATGTCTAAGAAATATATTTTATACTTCCAAATGCAACTTGCGTCTAATATTTTGTGAAGGGGTAAAGACAGGCCTGAACTATAGATCTATGCGAAAAAACAATCGTCACCAAAACTCGACTTTGTGAGGTTTTGTCATGCAGTAAAAGTTATTACTTGGGAATGATAGAGCAGTGGTGATGGTCTTGGTCTTGTCTGAACGTTTATTAAAAATAAAGAAAGAAAGAAAGAAAATAAAAAGTGGCAGTAACCACTTCGCCCTGTTCCTAACAAGAATTCATAATAGCTTTACTCGGCATTGCGTAGAGAGCCGTTGAAATAACGCGTTCTATTCTCGAGACCGAGATCCGATAACCCAATCCCAGCCCTATTCCCTTTCGCCTTCCGTAGATACTGCAAGGATTAGGGGTGGCATTTATATATAAGCTCATAATATCTGGAAGAAGTTGCCCACATAGCACATCTACTGACTCTTTGATGAAAGTAACCCTTCACCTCGCTCTCATTACTAAGTCCTCTTCCATGTACTATAAAATGTTGACGATTCATTACTGTGCAGTGGGAATGATGATATATTATGGAAGTTGAAAAGTGGGAATGATGATATGTGGAAGTTGAAAAGTGGGAATGATGATATGTGGAAGTTGAAAAGTGGGAAAGATGATATGTAGAAGTTGAAAAGTGGGAATGATAATATGTGGAAGTTGAAAAATGGGAATGATGATATGTGGAAGTTGAAAAGTAAAGTGAGAACCTCTGAAAAAGCAAAAAGTCGTCAGTTCATGTGGCTGGAAATTATCGGAAGCCCTGAAATCCAAAGACTGCTGGCAAAATCTAAGACCACGACCGTCAATCGCCACAGCAGACTGTAGATTCTGAGAGCAGTCTCTCACCATTAAGTTAACTAGCCTATAAAAGCTATCCTAGCCACTTGTCTGAGGAAGATGTCTTATGGTCTCTTTTATGTGACAGTCCAGGACATTTGATGTATACAATCTAAAACTTTTCCTGTAATCTTGTCATTGCCTCATGCATTCAAGAGGACAAGGTTATTTCACACTGGTATGTGGCATCCTGGAACATAATGAGAAGAGACGATTTTTTTTTTTTGGTTTTATTTTAGTGGTATATATAAAATTAATTTGATAGAATGGAGATCAAGTGACAGATGATCAAAACACCTCCTATTAATGGATTCTGTGATGAAAAAAATCGCCCAGATTACTTTTATCAAGACCGTAACAATTTGGTGTGCTCTACTTACAAACCCACACTTGAGGTTGTTAAAAGTTTCTTTGAGCCATTTAATATTATGCTTTCCTCAAACAGCAAGAACGTTCTGAGATGATGAAGACTAGTTCGCCATCACTTGCTCAGATTATATATATTAATATACTGTTTACAGCGGATTTCCTTCATTTAGATTTTTTAACAATTTTAATGTAGATGAAAAGGTGTTACAAATTTGGCCTTTTTTGTAGACCACAGGCCCGCACAAATGAAATCCGCTAAATCCACTGGGAAACATTGCTTGCAACAATTTTTTATTTACAAATTCAGGACTGAATTTCACTACTTTTGTTGAGTGGTTTCATATATAAACTATATACGATTATTTTTGCACAGCCTGTCCACGAGATAGATTTTATGCTCTGTTATCATTGACGCTGACAGTCAATGTTTTGTTTTTGATCAATTAGGCTCCTGTAACTTTACGGTGTTAGGTATTCTCAGTTCCGTCGTTCACACAATGATTTGTTTACACACTCTGCCTATGCCGGCTTGTTCTTGATGAATGCTCATGTTGGAACTGAAAATGCTTACTTACAATAATGTATCTTTGCTCTACAACTTACACAGGTGGAATTATGTAAAAATATGCAGTAATTTAGTTTTTCATACTGAATAAATTGAGAGTCATAAATAACTCACCATTTTGACTTCGTCAAAATGATGTTGAATATGTCATCGCCGCACTCACTTAGACCTATCTGTATGAATGGTGTTCTGTAAGTAGTGTAAGTGAGGCCTCTAATGCGTCTCGGAAATGTGAGTTTGCTGACTACATCGTGAAAAGACGAGTGAGTATCTGATTTATGTCCGTGGCCAATATCGTCCATGTATTTTGATTTGACAATAGAGGAAAAAAAATGAAAAAGGGGAGGGGGATGGTTAACCCGTAACATTGCGAATGTAAATTCTCTCCACTTCAGTATCTCCGATCGTCGATTTACGGCTTCTTACATGACACACTACATAGGTATTTTGTGTATTTTTATAAAGATTGTGAAAATGAGGGTTTGGTTTTTTTTTTCAAAATTCGGTTAATACCAAAGTTTAAAAGTGAGGAAGTTACTTATTACGCCAAAATAAAACGTATATTACTTCATTTTCAGCAGTATTCCCATCATTTTTCTTTGTACTTTTCACTTGAGCAGAAAGTTAGCAGTCATGCGCTTACATAATTGCTGAAAATGGAAAAGGGATATAAATCTTCTTTTATTCATTTTTTTTTATTAGTCTAGTAAGTGTTATTTATGAAATAGAATGGGCGAGAGGGGAAGGGAGAAAAAGTGAGTGTGCGTGTGTGTGTGTGTGTGTGTGTGTGTGTGTGTGTGTGTGTGTGTGTGTGCGTGTGTGTGTGTGTGAGAGAGAGAGAGAGAGAGAGAGAGAGGAGAGAGAGAGACACAGAAAGACAGAGAGAGATAGAAAGAGGGAGAGACAGACAGACAGAGAGACAGAGAGAGAGATAGAGGGTGAGAAAGTTAAGGCTGTTGTTCATCTCCTTCCAATGTTAACGTGCATTTGTACATACATTATGGGAAGAAAGGAAAGAATGAAAATAAAATTAAGGGAAAAATGACAGGAAAAAGACTACAGACGGAGAGAAAGAAGAATAAATGAATGAAAGAAAGAAAGAAAGAAAGAAAGAAAGAAAGAAAGAAGAAAGAAAGAAAGAAAGAAAGAAAGAAAGAAAGAAAGAAAGAAAGAAAGAACAAAAAAACTGGATGAAGGCGAACACCGATCGGCTTAGGCTGTCCATCTATCTCAATGACCCTAGAATCCGCTTTCCCTGGGTCTGATACTGGACACAAAGCTGAAGACATTCAACCCTAAAGACGATGGCCAGTGAGCAGCCTAGATGAACAGTGTCCGGTCCAGGCGGGCTCATCCTGCCATTACCCGCCAGATAGGCCGTGGTTTTTGGCGGGTTAACCCTTCTGAAGCGCCATCGGTTTCAGTTAAACCTGTCTCGGAAGCCCCCCGTGGCCATGGATTTGGTGGCCCAAATTTCCATACATTTGCATAAGGAGCTCTAAGAAGGAGGTTTCCTGGTAGTATTAAAAACGGCTTCCACATCGGTGAGGAGCGTTGTTAGGACCTTAGGTTGACAACTCAGACTGGTGGTAAGTTCTTGTTTTTCTCCTTAAGAGCCGTGCTTAAAGGAGAAAATATAATTCATTCGTCAATTTGATGTAATACTTCTGGTGTAAGTTTGTGTTAAGAGTAAATCAGCATGTTTTGAAACTGCGTCAGTCTCTCGTCTGTCCGTCCGCCTGCTTGCCTGCCTGCCTGCCTGCCTGCCTACCTGCCTGCCTGCCTGCCTGCCTGCCTGCCTGCCTGTCTGTCTGTCTGTCTGTCTGTCTGTCTGTCTGTCTGTCTCACTCTCTGTATATAGCTTCCCTCCTCCTAGACACGCCTTTCTTCCCCTCCTTCGTCACCCCCTCACTATCGATTCCCACTCACTTCTCTTGTACCTCTCTCTCTAGTTCAGATTCTCTAACTTCCTTCATCGATGACTTCCTATTATGACCATAATATATATACACAGGAACAGTGCACGTAAATTTTGTCATGGTTAAACCAAGGGTTTGTTTGTGCTGCTGCCGGTTAGCTGCGGCGGGGAAGTACCGGCAGTTTCTAGAGGTTCGTTAAGATATAATATTGGAATATTTTGCGTATACCGGAAGTTAAAGTGCAGCTAAATGGCCGCCACCATTTACAGCTTAAAATCTGTTATTAGAATTTTTCATCAACAGCATTGTGTCGGAGGAGGATGTGGCAACAAATCAAAGGTGGTATTCACGGTTGTAAATGAGGCAAATATCTAAGTATAGCAAACACCTCTAGCAAGTCAGCGTACTTTGTCTAGCGTTTCCGCATCAGTCGCCATCATGGCTTGCTTAGATTCAGATACTTCTGTTGCTAAGCATGAAAAGACAAAAAAAAACTCTAAGTGAAATAAATGCATAAGGAAATACATCAAATAGTATATGAAGAAATGGAGAAAGGAGAATAAAGTTAAAAGATGGGAAGAAAAAAAAAAACAGCTGCTGATCAGGGATCGAAGCTGAAACCTCTCGAAAGCCACTCTAACCATCATCATCATCATCATCATCATCATCATCATTATTGATTACTAAAGAAGCCTAGACTGGAAAAGAAAAATAGATAAATGCGTAAATAAAGACATGAGATAGTACACAGGGAAAAAAGAAAGAAAAAAAAAGTGATCGAAAAAACAGCCACCTTACCAGGAATCGAATCAAAAACGTCCCAAGTGTCTCTTTGGTACTCTGCTGACTGAACTATCATGAAACCGACATAAATTGTGTGTAAACCGAGTGTGGTCATAAATTGGAGTCACTTGGCCAGGATCACTAAATTCTCGATCTCTGAGATACTACGTCACCACCACCACCATCATCATCATCATGATCATCAGCATCACTAATGTCAACGCAATGTGACGAATGCCACAAACCAAAAAAAAATTGATGTGTTGAGTACACATCACGCACAGTTTAGTGCTGACAAAATCTAAAATAGCAAAACTTGAAAACATTCTGAATACAAAAAAGTGCACTTCTTTAGAGCCTTTAAATCTATGCAAATTACGAATCTAAACCATAAAAATGCATTCATCATAATTTATTACATGAGATACAATGTGAAGATGCAACCAGAGTTACGTGTGATTTTAGAAATGCATAACTTTTTGCAAATTAAAAAAAAAGTGTTTCGTTTTAATTTACACAGTTTCAACCTTGATTTGCTTGATGTGTACTAATTCACACATTCTTTTGAAGTATTGGAATGCCATCGTATTGTAGTGCAAGGTGTGAACGACATTCGAATTTCCATTTCATATAACAGCAGAAAGAGTGTGACTCTTGTGGTGAAAACACTAGTGTCAGGTAAGATCAAATTTGCATTTCATTTTGGAGGTAATCGGTTAAATTATCTTGTAATCTCCACTCGGCAGCTGCACAGCCGTCGATTTTGACAATATCATCTTGACGATCTTTCGAAAATGATGGGAATACATTATGATCGCTTTTGATGACAATTAATTCATTCCTAATTTTCGTTTTATGTCTCGTCCCATTATTTGCATAATAATTTTATGAAGACATTCCCAATAAAAGGTGTTATCTGTCATTTCTCTGATCCTGTGCATTACTAGACTATTATAATTTCCTGGGAAAGACGTAATTTTTTGTTTTTCACACGTCTTTGCATCGAAATTTAAATTGCAGCGACGTAAAAATCGCTAAACCACCAGCTCTGATTATTGTGGCGGCTTTGTCCGCTTTTTTTGCTTCCTTGTTTCTTACTGCTGTTTTAAACATTTGCAGGCACTATCCTCCAATGTATTACGAAATATTATCATACTTTTTTACTGGTCCTAAACAGCTTTGTTCTCGTTTTCTGCTCCCTTGTTGTTACAGCTGTTTAAAACATTTGCAGGCACTATCCTCCAACGTGTTACGAAATACTATACTTTCTTACTGGTCCTAAACAGCTATGTCCGCGTTTTTCGCTCCCCTGTTGTTACAGCTGTTTTGAACATTTGCAGGCACTATCCTCCAATGTGTTACGAAATATTATCATACTTTTTTACTGGTCCTATACAGCGTTGTCCGCGTTTTCTGCTCCGTTGTTGTTACAGCTGTTTAAAACATTTGCAGGCACTATCCTCCAACGTGTTATGAAATATTATACTTTCTTACTGGTCCTAAACAGCTATGTCCGCGTTTTTCGCTCCCCTGTTGTTACAGCTGTTTTTAACATTTGCAGGCACTATCCTCCAGTATGTTGCGAGCTATTACTTTTTTTAAACTTGTCCTATACAACAGGAGCGGATTGAGGGTCACTGGGGCCCTAGGTACGAGAGTGAGGCAGGGCCCCGTTTCACACTATAAGAAGTTCTTGACTGTGACAAACTTAGTAACAAGTTTAACAATAAAATGAATATTGATCTGCTTCCCATTCTTCTTCCTCGTTCTCCCTCCCACTCTCTCTCTTTCTCTTTCTCTCTCTTTCTCTCTCCTCCCTTCATTATCTCTCCATTATTTTTCTCGTCCTCAGACGCAGGAGCCTCTATAAGCGCGTGGCCCAAGGCACGTGTCCATCATATCTATCATCAGACCCAAGCCACTGTTAGACAAGGGTCACAAGGCTGGACACATGGCAGGAAGAAGAAGATAAGAGAAAAACCATTCAAACCCAGGAGACAACGACTACCTCAGTAAAGTTAACAAACTTCCCAAACTTTTCGTTCCCCTCATCTCCTTTCCAACCCCTCCCCCCTCCCCCCCCC
>JAWQUT010000082.1:1872369-1884076 GCA_033807755.1 Ellobium chinense | reverse complement strand
ACTAGGGACTTTTTAAGCTTTAAATTCAGATTCAGCATGGTCAAATTAGAGGAAAAATGTGAATTTTTGTTTTGTTTTGTGTACGGTTGCCATGGCAACGGCGCCATATTGGATTTCGTGTGTTGAAAATGAGCTATTTTCAAAAGCCTAAGGCTCCTAGAGTTTTGAATGTGATCATTTCAAATTTTGTACACTTATAAAATAGCCCTATAAAAATAATAAAATGCATTTGTTTTTTGTTTATTTATCATGCAATGTCAGTGTGTTGACGGATGTGTATTTTTCTCAATTTTCCACCAGATAATCGACTTTTTTTCACAAACGTGAATTAAATCTAGAAAAAAGGATGCATTTTATTGAAACACATTCTATGGAACAGATATATTCCAAATTTGAAGTCAGTAGGTTTAGAAATAAAAAAGCCTTAGGGAAAAAAGTGGAGAAAAACAACATTTTGAGAAAAACGCATTTGAAGTTTTGATAGCGCGTTTATACAAGGCTAAGATGACCATCTAGAGGTGCCCTTTCAGGGCATAAAACGGATGTTTCTGGCCTCAAAGGTTATTTTTCTCATCTCAGAAGAGGTCAAAGTGTCTAAAAATACCAAAAGCCCGATTTCGATATTTTAACCCCTAGACCCCCTTTTCAGAAGGCGCACCCNCCCCCCTCTTGACCAAATTTCTGTGAAAGATCAAGTTTGAGAAGGAAGGCCGAAAAAATTAATACCAGAATGTTTCCTTTCCTACCGGGAATCGAACCCACGGTCTCTCAGCTTGCAAGTCTGAAAGTGCTTCACTATACCACAGGGACGCTAACTTCACAACAGTTTATTTCTTAAATACCTGCTGCCAGAATATGTTCCCTAACTTTTACATGTGAGCCTACTGTTCACCCGTGACCCTGACACATTTTCCAACTACTCACATTTAGGTGCCATGTCAACTGGCTTAGGCAATCATGGGCTTCCACTTCTGTGTCTGTCTGCTGTCCACCTCAACATTTCACCACTGCATTGTGGCCTCATCCAACTTGCCAGTTCACCCAGAATTTTCTGTTCAACACTTACTTGTCACTAAAGCATTGTGTATGTAAGTAGCTGTAGTGCTTAAAATGTCCACGTGCTGTCCCTTGCATACTGTATTTTGCCCATGCACCATGTCTGTGGTTTGGGCTTATTCCTAATAAACTTGTTAAACTTGTTGTTGTACGAGGATTCCAATTATCACCAGGGTTCTTAAAGGTAAGAATTGGTCTTTAAAATGCAATTATTACTAATAAGGATTGTATAAAACGCTCCAGCGCATTACTAGGTACGCTTATCATAATATGTACCGTAACCAAAGGCGGCAGAAAATGCGCGAGAATGTTAAGTGCATTTTGAAAGGTTGCAAGAACCTAGCTGGTCAAAAAAGAAAAAAAATGTTGGGCTATCAGAGTATAGCAGAGTATAAAATCTGTCCTCTGGACAGAAACAATCATATAACATGAAACCACACCGCGAAAATGGCGAAATTCAGTCTGAATTTGTTTTAAAAAAATAATTATTGCAGGCAGTGTTTCCCACAGGCTTCAGCGGATTTCATTTGTGCGGGCCTGTGGTGCAAAACAAGGGCACAATTTTAAACTTTTTGTTTTCCAATTAAAAAAAAATTGAAATTGTGTCAAATCTAAATGAAGGACAATCACTTAAACAATATATAATCTGAGCACAGTGGTTTCACCAGATCTGCAGACTAGCCATCTCGGAACGTTCTGTGCTTTGAGGAGAACATTTTATTAAAAGGCCCAACAAGGGTATTATAATTTGGCTCCCGCAACCTGAAACAGACGCAGGAAGAGGTCTCCGACGCCGAGTCAGAGTCAGCGGAAAGTGCAAGACAACCGCAAATCACCTTGCCACTGGAAGAACGAACACCAGAACTCTTCGCTGGATCCTCGGATGAGAGGCTGAGCTGTGTGAGCACGTACAGGTATGGGTTTGTCCTTAGCGCCGGGAAGCCAGTTCAACGCTTAATTTACTTATTATCACCCAGTAATGGTGACAGGGATGATAATTCTTAGATCAGTCATGGACAAGTATCGGAAGTAGAAAAAGTGATGAAGCACACTCACATGTATAGTTATTGTGAAACTAGCATAGATACCCATTCTATGAATGGGACGTTGGACGACAAAAATAGGATTATCTGCTACATGGAGAGCCTTGCTTTATTACTATGATGTAGAAGTGACAATATAGTAAACGTGGCACTACTGGATGGCTAAGTTTACGGGTTTACCCGCTGATATGGTGCTGTACGACTTCACAGAGCAAAGCGTCATCCATGAATGGAAAGCAGATTTCGAAATTGCAACCTCATCCTTTAAAACGATGAAACTGAGCGAAGCCCGTACATAACTAATGGAATTTTGCACCCTTTGTGAGCACACACTGAGGCTAAATCTCTTTTGTCGAATTTCATACAGGTTACCGATTTTGGACCCGGATGTTACGTGTAGCAGGTTATGAGTTTATCGCGTTCGAATTTAGCGTGCCACGCCCCCGATCCAGTCTTATAATATAGATAACAGAAAGTTCACATACTTACCGCTTTAAAACACGTTGTGAATTGTGAGGTTTGAATCGATTTGGATCTTCGAACTGGTGTCAGCGTGTGCGTTCAAATTTCCAGTGGCAAACGAACGAAACGCAATGTCTTTCCGGTACGAAATTTTAAAGTTTTATTTGGAATCGACGAAATGGCAGAGTGAATGCCGGAAACAAAGACAAAGAGAAAAATGCGGCACAAATTTTGTAAATTGATTAATCAAATCTTGCAATTTCCATGAGCAGATAGTGATGCTAAACATTCTGTATCGGATATTGTACATGTTGACGTTTTCAGCCGAATTTTCTAAACAGCGGTTTTGAAGGTTATGCGTTAGGAAGGGAGCGTGCCACGCCCCCGATCCAGTCTTATAATATAGATTCTTGCGGGCCTTCAGACTTAGAGGAATGGGAGTTTGTACAGAACTTTAATATAAAAAAGAAAAGTAATCAGCTATCAAGTAGGCCATATGAGCTGTTCGACACCATGCTTAAAACTTCAGTGGCAAATTTAGCTCGGATAAATTGGCAGCACCATACTGAATATTTCCACTGGCAAGGCATGTGAATTAGCAAAGTTATAAAACTGTATTTAAGGTACTAGTGATGAAGCGAAGCAAATGCGAACAGCGCTTCTAAGTTTTACCAGCCATATCTCAGAGATCTCCCCCTCTCTCCCACATCCCTTCCCCCTCTCCCTCCCCCTTCCCCACCCCCTTCCCCCAAACTCCAAATCTCTCTCATCGTTCGCGCTCTTTCTCTAAGAAAGTTGACAAATCTAGAGTGTGGTTTATTTACTCGACTTAAGCTTTGGAGCTTAGATACAGGTCGTTCATCGACTTAAGTGCAGCCTTTGATCGTAAAAGTTTACGGTCCGGAAATAAAAGAGGGAGGGCAGAGCCACCCCCGTTAGTGCTAATTGAGCAGTAAAACGTCTTTATTCTTCCCTCCTCCCTTCTCCTCCCCCTCCCCCCTTGCCCGCGCCTCTAGACGTCAGCCCCATAAGACCCAAAGAGACGAGTGCGCGCAAGGCTTGCTGATGCTTGTCTCCAAATGCATTAAAGCATGCAGCTCTTAGGGATATTAGCAGCAGGCGGGATAGTCCGACAATAGATCCTTATGTTTTTAAACCTTCCTGGGCGGGTGCGATTTAGAGCCCTTACACGCAGATTTTCAACGGGTGCAAGTGAAGTAACGTTTGAAACGCAGACGCACTTTCATCAAGAAAGAAAAGTACTTTGTCCACAAAGTCCGCAGTTGCACGCGATCCTCTAAAAGTCCACGACGAGAGAGAAGAGAAAAAAAAGGTATTACTGAATTACTGCCCTTGATGCCGCTTAAGATATGGATGAAATAAACAGCTTTAATCACCTCAAGTCATGAAGCCATGGTGTCTTAAAGGCTTTGTGGTTTGTTTTTTTTTTGGGTTAATACTATAGATTTTTTTTTCTTTTGGTTAATTCTTTTTCTTTCCCCCATCATTAAGAGCATCATAGTAATCATTCATGGAGGGCCCATTACATTTTTGACGCCATTAAAGTTAAGTTCCAAAATCTAGCCTCTGGGTGTTAATGGCAAATTTCTGTTTGTTATTCCACAACAGCGAGTTGTAGTTCCTTTAGTAGGTAGCCGGTTATACTTTGATGCCTCTATGGATTTGCCCGAAACTTCACTGGGCGCGAAGTTGTAAATCTTATCGGTACGCGCTTTAATTTCATTTCGACATTAACATGTACAAAATCACGTCCATAATTACTGTTAAGGCAACTATAAAATCTGTGGCCCGTGCGTTGATAAAGGTATAAATCGACGCGTGCTTTCTTTCTTTCTCTCTCTCTCTTTTTAACAGCCTAGCTGATGTGTATCTCCGAAAACCTTCTAAGAGGATACGTTGACATGTGTTTTGTTCGGTGCTGGTGAAAAATTCTTGTATTTTGCAGCCCTGATCTTCATGAAAATGGAAGGTGTCTTTGAAAGGAGAGGAGACATGATGAGGGGTCAAAAACGTCAACCGTTTTGAAGTCCACGTACAGTCTACGGATACTGGGGGAAAATGACATTGTGTAAATGCAAGATCTAATATGATAACACACCCCGCTGGTGAGAAGAGTCGTTTTTTTTTTTTGGTTGACAGCGATGATCAGCCATGAGGCGGCGCACGCCAGCCAATCAAAAAGCGGCATACAGAATGGTGCCTGCGCCCTCGCCGAGAAGGGACATAAATCGTCTACGTTCTAATAGCCTTTCCAAAGACGCTAGTTTCAACACATGCCTGGCCGTGCTGTATGATAGCATTCTCAACTATGATTGTCAGTCGTTTCCTTTTGTCTGTTTTTGAATGTTTTAAACTTCATAGGTCTAGTCTTTTTTTTTCCTAATTTTATTTTTCGCAGTGAGTACTGAATTTAAGTCCCGTTGTTATGATTTCAAGATTTGAGAACTTTCTGGCCGTCGAAACTAATAAATACATGGGAAATCTGATATCACACCCAGCCCTCGGACCGAGCTTCTCAGAATGTTTTATCAAAACGTTTGTTTTGTGCAGAGTATTGTTTATAAGAAACAGAACATTTAGGACTGTTGAAAGGAAGTGTGCCAAGCTAGGGATTGTGTTAAGCAGTAATTGTAAAAACTGAGTTACACTTTATAACTCAGTATTTTAAAAGCTGGCACTGGAAATGTTAGCAGGACGACATCCTGTAATATTTGTTTTGTTCTTTTGTTAAGCAGTAATTGTAAAAACTGAGTTACACTCTATGCTTCAGTATTTTAAAAGCTGGCACTGGAAATGATAGCAAGACGACATCCTGTAATAGTTTTTGTTCTTAGTTAAGCGAATATCATGCATTGGGCGTAAAAATCTGCTCATAGCAGTTATACGGATATAGGATGATTCCATTTTCTGGGCAGGAGAGTTCTCACCCAGAACAACAACACCCAAAACAGTCAACAAGGGAACTGGTTACTTATTGCTATGTACAGGTACTGTCACAACTGAGATTCCAAAGGACTCAAGTCCATAATGTCCAGTGTGGGAAGTCTTCTGGTTCGTGAGTAAATCTGGTTTAGAAATGACGTTGGTACTAGAAAACGGGCAACAAAACTCTTTGTTGGATCTTTGGAGACTGAGCACGTCTGGGTGAGTCCCGAGTGCAAGGAAATCTTTTCACTACTCAAGTAACCCAAGTGACTAGATGGTCACTTCGAGATCAATTAGAGAGGCAAATCTGTGAGTTATTAGATAGTAATCATGGCCTATTGCGAAGCCTACTCTTGCTGCGGTGGCACCACAATCTCCAAGGAAAAGTGATACCAGCCTATTATTGTAGGCGCCTGGTTCAGTCTTCACTCGGAGGACAAGCGGCGACAATACCAGAAAACTGTGGTCTGCGGGCTTATCCAAATGCCATTGACGCGATGTTATTAGTATCAAATTCTATTATACGCCCAAAGAGCGGGAACCCTTAATTCATTGATGGAAACTAAATGGAAACAAGAAGAGGCCCATGGGGCGGTCAGCCAGCCGCGTCGCCTGTCCAGTGTCTGTATGCCAAGGTGATGAGACCAACCTCCGTGGGTCAGTGGTCAATGAAAACATTCTAGCCGACCCTCAGCGATAATCGGTAATTAGGGTACGCCAGTCCGGGGTATTTGTCTGTTGACATTGCCGGAGCAAGCCATGACCAACGACACCCGAGTCCCCTTGTGAAATCAAGCCCAAATCATCCTTGTTTTTCTTTCTGAAGAAGATCTTCTCGTGGCGTCATGGGCTCATATGGACGGTCCTCTTTGTCTTCAGATATAGAGCAACTTGGGGTATAGCTACTGACGATGTCTTGCCGTCCTTTTAAGAGCGAAATGGACGGCCAGTAGTGACTAACTGGTATTTTTTTAACACTGCTGTAGGGCTAGTGAACAAAGTCATAAACACTTTGATTTCAGGGTGAAAATGTATAATAGACCCCCCAAAAAATTCTGGTCTTCAGTTCTACAATTTCGAATATCTGAAAATCTTTTGCTATTCCCAAAGTGATACAGAAAATGGCAACTAGACTACAGATCGTTCACTTTAGATGAAGACAACTCACAGTAGCTGAGAAAAAGGGCAAAGTTAAAATGGACTTCACCAACAATAGTTACAGAATAAACGTTAATATCACAATTCGCAAAGCCTTCTTATTCCCTCCCCTCTTATTCTGTCTTCTTCCACTTGCTGCTGTTTCGGTCTTGTACGGATTGGCCGCAGTTACGGTAACCTAAAATTTATCTAGCTCTGCAAATGCGTCCTTCTGACTGCGGCCATTAAAATAGTTGTCAGTCAGAGGACCTTACCGTACCTCCGACCACAAAGAGACGGCCAGCATCAAGCCGGTCAGGCACCATAGCGAGCAAGACCTTATCTATAATAGGACGGAAAGATGCGATGCCGCACTCTAACTCCGGCGCCTTGGGCCTCATGTTCATGTTTTTGGGGGCGTCAATTCGATTAGACTACTTAGCTGGATCCGGTTAGTGATGGTTGGTTTGCCCGATAAGTAACGTTGGCATTGACGCGCAATTGCGAATACAATGGTCTAACAATAATGAGCTCATGTCCGCCATTGTACGCGACGTCGTCACCACAAAGACGAAGGTAACGTTGATGCTGATGGAGCAGAGGACAGAAGTGACGCGACGGAGGAGGATGGTTTGGTCAGACCAGAGTCTCGGACTGTCACCAGTGACCATGACGCCCCGGAAAGGGAAGCTAAGCCATACTGACAAGAGGAGATTAATCTAGACACGACTGATTGTATAACCTTCTCTTGTTGACACGGTTCCGTAGCTATGCACAGAAATCAGGTTTAACCATGGAGTGCGGGTTATCTGTCTTGCTTCATGACGTTCGGGAGTTTATCCTCAGATGGTTATCTCCGATTTTCAGCTCGTCTATTCCTTGTTCCGTGTTGATTCTAGAAATCCAAAAGGATCAGAATAATAGGCGCTTTCATGGGTGTGGAAATAATTCGCGTGCTTCCTTTATACCGCGGACTAGGTCGACAGCTATTTGCGGTACCTCACCTAACGACAACACATCGTAAAATGATCGTAATGGCCACCGATCAGGCGTGGATTTATGTCATTGATCAAATCACAATTGCCTTAAACTGGTGCTAAGATTCACGAGATCCCAAAAACATTCTTTGTCCTTGTGCCCGGGATTTTATGAACCGATGATGTCTATGTTTATGAGATTATAGGATCGGTGTCACCGCGTGCGAGGCACACCTGGGATTTCAGAGTGATCATAATGGAATCTTTTGACGAGGGGTACAAAATGGGATCCGGGGACCAACATACTTCGTCCCTGCTGGATTAAGGAATGATTAGTTGGATGAGTCAGAATTTAGGGTGAGAAATAACTGACCAGTGAAATCACTGACAGTGGAGGTACTGCCAAGTAATGACTGAGAAATGTTTTCAGAAATTTAGAGGTGGGGTTGGGATGAGAGTATGATCTGAAGAGAATCAAAGGGATTGGAAGAGAGCCCGTGGCGTTGGATGAGAAAGCAGAAGTAGTCAAACACTCATTAGAAAGTTCGCAAAACATCTCAAAATATTTGTATTAACCATGTTTCGTGATGTGCACCGGAATTGTCAAAGCCAGTTAGTATATTTTAGTTTGGGTTCGACTTATTTCAGAATATGTCAGTTTCATATGGCACGTTTCTGTAATAAGCTTGTTCATGATCCCTGTAGCCAACCAGTGATGGGTCAGTACTTTACCCATGATGATGGGAGTAGAGATGTGCTTTAGGTGATGTTTTAAATATATCTACCACCCAAAGACCTCATGATTCCAGTATCGCAGAAAGTCGATATCGATGCTGTGTTGCCACATAGATTCTCCGATATGTTCTTAGCTATCGAGGTCTAATGTCAAAATTAGAGTCTGGTAATCTCCTCAGAGCTGAATGTTGTAAGGCAGAGATCACAGTGGTATAAATCATGTTCTGGCGCTGTCAGGAGGCACACCAGACTCTTGCTTATTGTAATATAGTTTGGGTCTAAAGTAATTATCATTTAAAAAAACAAGGAAATTGAATTAAATACGTATGGCAATATCGGCAACATAAGTTAACCCTGCTTTCGGAAATGAGTACTTGTAATGAGGGCCACTATCCAGAGTACTCAATGTCGGTATACAGTATTGATCATTTCTAAGGCTGGTAAGTGGGTGAGGCTTCCGCCTTGTCCCTTGCGTCGATCCTTTATGATTCTGGATTACTCTTGAGGAGTTGTTCATCTCCAGAGTACAAAGGCGCCTGTCGGCCTGAAAAGGGGGCAGTCTCAACAAATCAGCCACGACAAAACAATACACACTTCCTGTCACCACCACTAAACAAATATTACCAACAACAACAACAACAACAACAACAACAACAAAGTTTGAATCAAGCATTTTAAAAAATATCAAAAAGTTCCATCCAAACCAGCAAAGTTACGAATTAAAAACGTGCACTATAATGCTTAAAATACTTTGATGATCATAATCATTGTAAATTGGGGTATTAGACAACTGTGCTATCGCAAATAACAGTATAACAAATAACTGTACAATTTTTCATAAAGACTTCCAATGCTCTTATGGTGGTAAGTAATGTTCTGCAACATGTTTTCTACATAACAGTTTTTGGAAAAGGCCTATGTAAGGGTAGATACTTGCTTCACAGCCTTAAAGATCCATTGTTATAATTATTTTCAAACAATTGAACCGAGCATATTTTTTTCTTTCGCCTGACCGGTTATAAGAAACACCGCTGGAATGTTGGAACTTTCACCTCGCGAGTGTCGCCATTACTCAAGCTGCTTAAAAAAAAAAAAAGGGAAATAGACTAACAGACGACTGGCCCGGATTGTTTCCACATAATATGTCTCTACACCTTTAAGTTTCCTCTGCTAGCATTTCATTCTTTATAACATCATGCAGCACAAGAAATGAAGCGTATGCAAGATAAAAACCCCAATATTCAAGCGGTGTTTTTATCAGAACTTGTCAAGCGGAAGAAAAATATACGTTGTTGATAAAATATGTGGATTTTTCAATCTGTGGAATAAATATCTATCCCTGCCTTTTTAAGGAACAAAGGACTACAATATTTCAAAAAGTAAGTAGGATTTCGAGCACATGAGGTTCAATGTCTTGACGTCCCTTTGCCTTCATATTTGCCACGCATTAAACCCACCAGTAATCTCTATCGGGCAGAAACCTAGACAATAGAGAATTTCTATTTTCAAGTTTGGATCTGTTTCGGACCGTTATGACAAGAGTTCGGCATGTGCATATGGCATTTCTTGGTATGACGATCATACTGCACGTAAGGAACTAGTCGTGAAACCCACATCAACTGATTCAAGCTGGTAACGTGCAATATGATCGTTAGATCAAGAAATATCATAATGCCCATGCCTACCTCTGCTTTAACGGTCCGTTAAAGGATCCGACATTGAAAATAAAACCTATCTATTATTACATTAGGAACGGTCGTAAGGAGAATGACAAGGAACGATCTTTCCCTAAATGAGGTCTCCTTCTCAAGCTTTTGATCTCGCCAACGATCCGAAAAACTATTAAGTCATTGTAAGCGACAGGCCTCAAAAAGGGTGCAAGCTCGAATATGCTTGGAGCTATCTTTTAACTTCTAATCGATGCTTAATAGGAAAGCAATAAAATTAAGACACCCAATAAAGAGAAATGCGATGGGCCTGGCTGATAGACTTCAGTGCAATACATGCGGCTCTCTTTTTATGCGGATGTAATATAGAGAGAGACTAGGAGTATTGTTCAGATCCAAAAGATTCAAGTTTACAGGCCAGAGGACCGGATGTGAGAGCTACAATGCTATCGCTCTATCCAACCGCTAATTGTCCTCCTAAGCCTTCTCTGGCTATTTCTCCCTTTCGTCTTCTCTCTCCCCTCTCCTTCCCCTCATACACAGTGTCACTTTAGATTAAAGATACCATACTCAAAACTGTAGAGAAGATGTTGATGTAATCTAATGTTATAACACTGCGTATTTTATTTAATTACAATATGTACACAGCAACAACAAATGCCATGCACTTGCCAAATACAGTAGAAGATATCCTTACCGGGCACTGGTTGCAAGAGCATAGTCTCAATCCTCGTTTTCGCCTTCTCTTTGTTATTCTTATAAATCTTTTTTCATAACGGGACTGAAAAAACGAAAATCTGGCTATTACGGCAGAATTGCATCATCTTCGAACTATTTCTTTTCGATTTGATGACCGTTGCTTTGGTGAGATCTTCTTGGTCAATGTTTACAGGCAGACAACTACAGGGTCTCATGCGTTATACCAGCGATTGACAGTGGTTACATGTAGCATCACCAAAATTATTTCTCCTCTAATCTCCGTAATCCAAATCTGGAACAACGGCCCACGCTTATAACAGTAAAATTTTGAAAAGTTTTGACCGCCTCGTTACTACCGAGTTCCCCTCATACGCAAGAACACTGAATTCCGTTTACAATTACGTCTACGACAGCAGTCATCACTCAGCATCGCTTCCACTTTTTCTCAGTTTATTCTCTATCTATAATACTTTTTGTTTACTTATTTTCACTACTGGCCGGAGCAGCACACAACATGTCACTTTTAGAATATGTCATTTTTAGAATGAGACTCTAAATGACAAGTGAAAAACGAAAATTAGGCCGTACGGAAATTTGTGTACTATGTCATACAGTGCTGTACATATTTTCATTCGTAATACAAATACATAGAACTATACACATCATAATGTAAATACATAATACAGTATTACAAATGCAAAACATAACAAAGTCTTTGCTGGTCATTTGCGGTGCAGCACTCTGATCTCCCAACCCTTTTCCCTCCCAGCTCTAACGCCAGATACTCATTTATACCAGAGTCGGGTGGGGGAAAGAAAGTGAAGTGTCTTTCCCAAGGACACTACAACGTAAATCTCCACCCTGAGAGTCCAACACACAAACCTTAGACTTGACAGTCTTTAGTTTATGAGTGCGACTCACAATGACACAACCATGTTGCCTCCCAAAATCACATTCCAAAACCACTGTCTTTTCTGTAATGAAC
>JAWQUT010000082.1:1857649-1872354 GCA_033807755.1 Ellobium chinense | reverse complement strand
CCCCCTTCCTTGGCACTACGACCTACGGAGTCATCAAAGTAATAAATAAAAAATGATAGGGAGGGTAACTGAGTTACTTGACTCCACTGCCAGAGGATGTAATATCTAAAATATCAATTAAACTTGCGTAAAGCCTAATTGGTCAAACACAGTTTGGGCTATTTGAGTTAATAATAGCAGAGTATGAAATTTGTCCTTTGGATAAATTTTATAGAAATAATCGTATAACATGAAACCACACTGCAAAAGTGATGAAATTCAGTCCTGAATTTGTGAAAAAAAAAGTTTTTATTGAAAAAAATAATGACCTCGGGCAGTGTTTCCCAATGGCTTCGACGATTTTCATTTACATGAGCCTGTGGTCTGCATAAAAAGGCCAAATTTTTAACTCCTTTTCATCTCAATATTGTGGAAAATCTAGGTGAAGAACCCCAATTGTATTCAATCTATGATCTGAGTATAGTGTGGCACCAGACCTGCTGACTAGCCTTAGTCATCTCAGACAGTGTCTGTGGTTCAATGAGAAACGTTTATCAAATAGCTCAAGGAGGCTTTTGTAATTTGGCTCCTGCACCCTCAGGAACAACTGATCTTGATCTTCGACCACGTGCAATACAGTCCATATCTACTATACTCTCGGGAGAAGTGGGTACAGAGTTCGAAAACCCCCTCCCCGACTCCCACTAGTGCTAGGGTATATAGTTAAATTTTAATTAAGATCAAGTTAGGGGCAGTACCTCAATTTTATCGATAAGAGGGGTACCTGAAGCTTTGGCGAAGGAAAACTGGGACTTATGCCCATGTTATACCCCTGTACACACGCATTTTCTCAATAAAATCCAAGTGAAGGATGCGAAAACGGCATTAGTTTGTCCTATTTTTAATATGAAATACAACTTACATTATTCATATGGTTTTCACTATGATAACAAGGGATACTAGGAGAGAGGAGTCATAGAATGATGAAAAGAAAAAGAAGATGGAAGAAAAAGATGAGACCAAAAAGAAGAAGGCAGTGAAGGAGAAAAGTGAGGGAGAAAGAAAGAAGGGACAACAGAGGAATTGTAATGGCGCGAGATTGGAAAGAAACGTGGGTGAAAAGTTGGGCTGATGTTTCAGGTCCATCAAAGCAAATTTCAAACGCAGTTAACCTTTTGTATTACAACTCAGTGACGCACCTCAGAGGAGGCGGCGAGTTATTAAGTCATTGTGCAAAAGAAGGAAGTGGAGACAATTGAAATAATGGCGCATGGATCACTGATGCTCTAAGCGGGTGCAGTTAATACAACAAGTATATAAAGCAACAATGATACTCGGAAGTGAGAACGTTAACATTCAACTTCTTTTCATATCTCACCGCCCTGGTCATAAGATAAGGTTGGATGGTGGTCATTTACCAAACCAAACGAAGTTGTAATAGCGCTCGGGGACGACATTTTCTGACCCAATCATTCGCATTCGGTATGGCGACTCTCTGTTTCTTTTACACGGTTCATCGTTTATGATAACGTCACTTCCTCCCTCAGGGGGATAACTCTCGCCGCTCGCCGGTAACTCCATCTTACCCGGGCTTAGCTGTCCTCAAATCTGCGGCTTTTAATTGAAACCTCGCCTCGGGAGGTTAGGCTTAATGTGTCTTGTCCGTACATCAACTAGGCTTGTCCCTACCCGTGAATGACTTTCCTTAGGGTACGGGTAGCCCTCAGCTGAGATGGGTTAGTGATTCTCCCGAGATTTAGGGGCCCGTGTAGAGACGATTCTCATCATTAAACTTCGAGTACTCTCTGGGCAATCTGCAAACTCCCCTTGCTGTCCCACGAAGCGCATCGGCGATAAACATCAAATAAATATTGGTACGTTCGATTTAAAAGGGTATTTTGTGAAACACCCTCCCCCATGACCATTGTCCTCGGACTGGGTATTTACCTATTGTCACTCAAGCGTTCTCTGTTTTTCTCTCTAATTTGTTGACATGCTGAGGCTGAAAGAAACTCTTAGCTGTGTGTAACATGATTGGTCGTAGGTGACACTTAACAGCGTGACACACTAAATACCTCACAATGGAACGGATAAATAAATTGTTCTGGAGCGTTGTTGTCAATGGGAGCTGTTGCTAACCTCTCCAAGTCATGGACTTACTCTAGAATTGCTAGGGCTATAACTATTTCTTAAGAGACACCTTCCCTGCGTCGCTTTCCTTTCCAAACCAAACAGATATTTTCGTTTCGTACCAGGCATTTTAATTTAGTCCACTGACTCATTACTATAGAAGAGGGTTTTTTGTTTGTTTGTTGTTTTTTTTCAGGAAGATCTAACTTCTGTGAATTTTGTGAGCTGTGACTTATTCGCGGAAATTGCTTCCAGGGACATAAAGTTCCGTTCAACATGTTTTAAGGGGCTTGCTAGTAGTCAGTGGATGTGGTAACACGCAAGGGAAACGCAAATGACAGTATTTCTAGATAGTACCCCTCATTATTTTGAAATTATAGAATGTAGCAGGCTTTTCGTTCTGTACGATGCATGCAGGGTTGTCAGTTGGGGGGCTCTGCATAACGTCACTGTAGATTTCTCTAGACATCTGTGTGAGAAACCACCAGGCCGGACTCGCAAAAATTAGCCATTTCTGACTATTCGCGAAAATTAGAATCTCGTTATAAACCTACTTCTAAAATATGTTTTGCTTTGATCGTAATATTTCTCACTATTCTTTAATCTAGTGGAGTGGGCTGATTATCGGGTCTATGAATAGATGAGGATAGCTGGTTCGAGCTATGGTGGTAAGCTCAGTAGATCAGAGAGAAGACAGACGGGCAGGCAGGCAGGCAGGCAGGCAGGCAGGCACACAGGCAGGTAGGTAGGCAGGCAGGCAGGCAGGCAGGCAGGCAGGCAGGCAGGCAGGCAGAGAGCATGCAGATCTTTTCCAAAAGCTAACCTAGGCCAGCCGACACAGACTTTCTATTTACTTCCAGCTCTGAATTTCAGTCACAACGCTTATTTATTTATCTGACTATGGCATTGCTCAAACATTCACGTTTTCGAGTCTCACTCCCAGGTTATTGCAGACACGGGATAGTTTGTCCTGGCTGACTGATTCGGAAAGATCAATTTTAGAGCTTTGGTCACAAATAGTGGACGGGCACGCAGACAGACCTAAAGGCCGGCAAGCAGACGGACAAGCAGGCAGGCAGGCACGCAGGCAGGCAGGCAGGCAGGAAGGCGACAGGTAGGCAGTCAGGCAGGCAGACGAACAGGAAGACAGGAATCAAACGGGCACACAGACAGACAGACAGACAGACAGACAGACAGACAGACAGACAGACAGACAGACAGGCAAGCAGACGGATAGACAGACGAACTGAAAGCCTGATAACACATGAATGTAATCTGAATCCTTTCTTACATAGCCCTCTTATGAAACTGAACTTCACCACTGACAACCATAAGACACCACAAAAACACAACAAAAACAAAAGGACAATTCAAACACGAATCAATAACAGGGAAAAGGAATTGCTTAATTGAATTTTTCTTATTATCTTTCATAACTGGAAAAAGCCATTAAGATTGTTCCCTAATCGCAATATCTATTCTTCTCTTTTCATCTCTCGTCTTACATATAAATCTTGGGTGTTAGCTCTTCTTGAAGTATTTGGGCAGACTGGATCCCTGTCGTGATAATTTATACCATCGGAGTCTCCAGGTCTTCTCAATATCTCTGGCGACAAAGACAATCGTTAGCGACATAAAGATGACTAGATAAAACCTTAATGAAAACTGGGCCTTCTTAAAAGGCTTTTTCCCTCTTTCTCTTCAACTCATAAAAACGGAGGAAAAACATAATGAAATATGGGTATATTGGACTTAGCCGTCTTCTTGTCGAGGCCATAATGGTGGCTTTGTAATGGCTTTGCCGTTTTGTAGTTCATGTGGTTTCCGGTGATGATGTTGGCGTGTGAAAATGTGCATGTGCTGGAGGCTAATTTCGAAGTCGTCATTAGTTTTGAGGAACTGGGCTTTATGAAATGTAAATTTTAGAATTACATGCAGCTGGTGAACAGCCAGATTTCTATCTTTCGCTGGTCCATTTCCAGTTTGTCCGCAGGCCTTAATAATCCTAGTTTTTCACCGAGAATGTCTTTGCTGATGGAGTTCGTCATTATTGTGAAAGTCATCATCATCATCATCATCATCATTATTTGATATCCGGAATAAAAAAAATCAGAAAGTACCGTCTAAACCAGCGAAGTTAAGAATTAAGATATTGCCCCATCGTTATCATCATCATTGAAAATAAATATGATCATCATCATCAGCAGCAGCAGCAGCAGCAGCAGCAGCAGCAATTAAAAAAAAAAGCTCTCAAAGTAAGCATTATATTAAAAAACAAACAACTCATCATCATCATCATCATCATCATCATTATCATCATCATTCTTTACATTAAAGGTAACATAAACTCCAGTTAACAAAAGAACAAATTAAGACAAGACTAAAGGGATAGAACAAACTCCATCAGTTATCAGTACACCAGGCTCATGGAATCAGTATGTTCTTTCTTCTGTTGAGTCGACAGTTCACACTATCACAGGACACAGTATCCTTAAGACTTAACACAAGCCACCTCCCCAACCTCCACCCCCGCATATATACACGCAAACATCCACGCACACATACACATGCACGCACACACGCACCACAGACAGACAGACAGACAGAAAGACAGACAGACAGACAGACAGACAGACAGACAGACAGCAAGTAAACAGACAGACAGACAGACAGACAGACAGCAAGTAAACAGACAGACAGACAGACAGACAGACAGACTGCAAGTAGACAGACAGACAGCAAGTAAACAGACAGACAGACGGACCGCCGTACGGACGGATGGACGGATGGATGGATGGATGGATGGATGGATGGATGGATGGATGGATGCATGCATGAATAAACCACAGCAGGGTGGCAGAGTGAAAGACTGTTATGGCCATACAGTATAAGCTGATGCGATTTTCCGTGATTATTCGAAATAACAAATTGCAGATATCTATTATCTATATCTATGAAAGGGCTAGGTCTTGATTGTTGTACAGCTCACAAGTAACAAAAAGATTTATTTTATTTTACTATCTTTTTTTTTTCGATATCATTTTCACTACAATGAAGGCACGTGCTGCTTAATTATGCTATAGATCTAGTCTCCATTCAAGGCTTATCCGAGATTTTATCAACATATCACCAGCCTCGCGGAGAGGCCTCTTTGCATCATTTCATTAATCCCGGCCATGTACTGACAAATTTAACCATTTTATTATGTTGTGTAATATCTCAGCCTATTGCGTCTAAAGACTGCGAGCGACAGGGGCACATAACCAGCGGCGGGCAGGATTTTGCCTCGTGTCATTATTGTTACAGGATGCACTCCCCTTAACTACGATAGCCATCTCCCACGCATTCAGATGTCAGCCACACACACACTCTGGGAACATAACTTGATCATCTTCATTGTTATCATCGCCAGTATCATCACTCTTTTTTATTCACTTTGCCATCTTGCAATTACTGCCATAGCACAGTTACATTAAATTATTAAAATTATCTGAAATACCGCCCAGCGATCTTAATGAAATCATTATCGTCATCACTTTCGACCCTACCGTTCTTTTCCAGTCGTTGCTTACGTCCGTCAGCGACACTAAGCCAGAGGAAATATCTGCGAAAACGCTCAAAGCAGAGTCAATACTATATGTGTTGCTCACTTACAACTAGTAGTTGTCTGAGCTAAATAAATAAATATACCGGTAGTGTTATTGTTATTGCTATTGTGTCGTAGGTCGTCAAAGTTTCACCCACAGCCAGGTTTATATTTGCCCGCTTAACTGAGCAGTAACAATCCATGAAGTGGGGAGCGAGCGGACACAATCAGATGATCATACAGAGTAGGATAAAGGGGAAAGTGCTCAAGAAAACACATGCAGAGAGAAAAATGGAAGAAATAAAGAGAGTGATGCGACGAGAATCAAACCCGCAAGCATCGGCACCCATCGCCTCGCCATCAGTTCTTCAGAATCAAGTAGACGTCTGTACACAGCCACGTTGCTACCCCCCCCCCCCNCCCCCCCCCCCCCCAAAAAAAAAAAAGAAAAAAGTAGCTTAGTGGTTGGGATCTTTCCAGAACCGAACAGGGGACTAGCAGTAATACCTACACACATCTTTACTCTCCTCTGCGTCCGCTCATAAACATTTTACAAAAATTTTCATTTTGAAGAAAAGTTTCAGCTTGAATATAGGTTTAGTTGCTCCGATATGTGCAACAACGTCCATCTACACGTTTCTCTAAAAACCACCCGTTAACTGTTGATTTTGTCTAGCACATAATCATTCCTGTCAACTTGCTCCTTTCAATATCCACCTCTCTGTAAATCAAGTTCTTTTATTCTCGCCATATCGGATGGCTTTCTGGCCTGCACACATGCCAACTATAGCTGATCAGCTATGTGGTTACGTATATTAAGCACATCAATATTAATGAAAATTATTTTTCCATTCACAAGCACTAACCATTTCTTGAAATGAGCAGAGTTATCAATGCTCATTTCATGGCTTAAGTTGAAATACTGCACAATTCATGAAATGAGCAGTGAGCTGAAGATCGTTATGGGGGGTAATCGACAAAGGATATTAGACATTTTAAATGAATATAAAATTGTTATACTTCTTATTCATAATACATACACATAGAATAGTATACATTTTAATTATAAATACACAATATAAAAAAAAAATGAAATCAGTAACAAAGCATTGCTAGTCGCCGCGGTGCAGCGCTTTTCCAGCTCTAAAGCCAGCTACTCATTTACACATAAATGGTATAGGGATTAGGAGCAATTGTCTTTTTCCAAGGGTACTACCACGCAAACTGCTCGACTCGAGAGTCGACCCCACAAACCCGGCGCAAGACAGCTGAGCCCCCAGTTATACATCAACTGAGAATCATTTTAGAAAAAAAAATGCTGTAAACCTTATTTTTGGTAAATGTTACCTTAGAACTGATGATTGGTTGCTAATATTGTACGTTCATGTGTATTACGTCTGTTTACTGTGTGTGTATGTGTGAGTGAGTGAGTGAGTGAGTGAGTGAGTGAGTGTGTGTGTGTGTGTGTGTGTGTGTGTGTGTGTGTGTGTGTGATGTACCAAAGTGTTTTACAAACATAAATCTTTAGGAGGTGGAAGGGGAGGTGAGACCTTTGACTGCTTATGAAATTGTGTTTGTTAACTGTCTTTGACTGTATAGACTCTAAACCGAAACTGCATGAAGGATCCCTCGATGATTACTGTGCGGAATATGACTTTCAACTTTTAGGGTGAGTATAGTAAGTAACAAAATGTTGGCGCTCAGTTATCTTGTCGGTGGTGCTCAATAGTCCTATCATTGGTGCTCAGTTGTCTTATCATTGGTGCTCAGTTGTCTTGTCCTTGGTGCTCAGTTGTGCTGTGGGGCTCAGTTTTTATAAAGTCTCCACAAACCTTACACTTAAAAGTCTTCAGACTGTGAGAACAATTCACAAACCACACAGCCACGCGCGTCGAAAACTCTTGTTGGCAGTAGATTGGGGGGTGAGGGGGTTTGGGTAGGGAGTTGAGAGAGGTGGAGAGACAATCCAGTTATGGCTCCGGACCTAGAGATAAATAGAATGATAACAGGTACAAATAAACCCCAGGACCCCTTATGTGTTACGAATGTCATGAACGATGATGTTATAGATAACAGGATGATGGGATGACCAGGCAGTGTCATCTGTTAAACTCGTGGCCTCGGGGTCAGAGGTGACCAACAAATGACAAGGGACAGGACCAGTTATTTTCGTTAAAAGGGTTAAGTCGTGTACATTACGCCTGAGGGAAAGAAGTTGAGATGTATAACTTACACCATACGGCTTCAGAATATTACTAAGTACAAGCTAAATGATGTGTTTAAGCACAAATATCTACTGTTAGGTACATTGGCTATTCGAATCCAAAGAAAATTATAACAAAAGGTTTGTTGGTTTACGGTCCAAGTGGATGTGGTGAGCAACAGAAAGACAGTCTACCAAAATCTGAGGCCGGAAGTATGTTGAAACTAGGTCAAATCCAAGATGGCCTTTGTCGGCCTTGAAAATACAATATGCTATTGCAGTATTCGTAAAAATAGATAGGAAAGGGCTGACACAGCACTCCAGCGGGCTCTCTCAGGTACCGTCCGCTTAGTAAAATTCCATGTTTCACGTATTGCATACAAAAATTCACATTCAAAGAGAACAGTAACAGAGTTGTACACCAGGTCATGTTCAGTACAAACTGATTTATTAAAAAAAAAATTAGATCAGCCTGCCTTGAACATGCGTCAGTGTGCATTTCTGATTCAAATCTCTTTATATTTGACATGGAAAATTGCACGCCAAGGTGCAAAACGGTGCATTAGTTATGGTGATGTATTACGTCTACAGGTGACCAAAGTAACTCACACCTACAAGCACTGCACTATCTTGTGGGGATTCAGGAAAAAGATCTTCTCCAGTTAAAATATGCTGTTCAAATTAACAAATACGAAGAATTTTTTATTAATGAAAGAGGTAAGCCCAGTTTCAGCTATCTTCAAAAAATAGTTTTTAATCGCTGGGGAACTTTTTTTTCCTTTGGTGCTGTTCATTGGCTGCATGGGAAAGTGCGCAGCTACTAGACGTTAGTTAAAATTGTGGCACACTGGAAGCGGAGTCGGGAAAAAAATGACTGCTACCATAATTATTATATGGTCTCAGATTTGTTAGTGGAAATTTTACCAACGGTCTTATGCAGGAAGAGGATGTGGCAAGAATCAGCTGTCATTTACTAGCGCTTATTATATATGCTAATAAATAAAACAATAATATAGGTATCGCAAATCGCAAGTCAGCGCATTATTTTCTAACTCTTCTGCATCAGTCACAGCCATCTTGGCTTGATTAAGGACTCATTCTTCCTTTCTTTGAAATCTCCGAGGAATAAAAGGGCCGTCTCTTGCGCTCCCCTCAGTTAGACCTGCGAAGACCAAATCAGCGTAACCCTGAATGGAAGAAAATGTTAGAAGGTAAAAATGTGGTTTACAGTACAAAATTACGATATGCTCTAACTACCGTATTTCTCCGCACACAAATCCACAAAAGTTCACTTTACAAGACATCACTTAACACTTGGCTCAATGAAAATGTTGATGTTCATAAGCGTATTGTGACTAAAACGAAATGGGACAAACGCGTCGGCAGAAGGGCGATAACTATCTGAAAACTGAGGGATAATAATTTTGTCACAGTAAATTCCCTTCAATGACTCTGCCATAGCGACATCTTATTCGTGATTACGGCAATAATATTTTTTGTCTTTTCGTATAAAATAGCCAAGCTATCACAAACGCGTCGGCAGAAGGGCGATAACTATTTGAAAACTCAGGGATAATAATTTTGTCACAGTAAATTCTCTTCAATGACTCTAGGTCTTTGACAACTCCTGTTTTTTTCTTCTTTTGGCCCTAGTAACATTTTGTGTTATTCTACATACACCACGGTGATTTCGGGAAATTTCTTCCATGGAGGTTAAAGTACTTCTTTTGCCCGATCTTTTAACGGGAAGAAAACGGGGGTCAACCTCCAATTTTTTACAAATGTCTTTTGAAAAAGATCACCTCAAATTATGATTTGGTCCCCAATTTTTCATTTAGCTGGTTTTGACCGTGTGCGAATACATAGACCTACACATTTTTTTTGTATCTAGAGGCTCAAATTGTACCTGAAACTTAAAATTGGATGCTTTATTTAGATCACAGGTCATTTTACACATTTCTACACCCTAACACTGGCTGGCATGGCCCCAAAAAAGGGGAATTTTATATATTAGCGGATTAATTGGTTGTACACAATGAGTAATTTGCCCCTTTAATAGGTGTTACAAACCTCTACCATAGCGACATTTTATTCGTGATTACGGCAATGATAATAATATTTTTTGTCTTTTCGCATAAAATAGCCAAGCTATCACAAAAGAGCAAAGCAATCTTATAAGCCACGTCTTCACATATCCACAACTTATGATATGTGTGTGTTGGCTACTTTCATTTATTCTTTGCTGGTTTCTTCCGTATCAGTATTGTTGTCGCTGTTGTTGTTGTTGTTGTTATTGTTATTGTTGTTGTTGTTGTTGTTGTTGTTGTTGTTGTTGTTGTTGTTGTTGTTGTTGTTGCAGAATATCATAATTTTGTGGTATGTTGTTGCTCTCATCACTTCTTTTACAAGAAAAATAAAAAGAAGAAACAGCACAAGGACAAGAACAAGAAGAAGGAGAAAAAGAAGAAGAAGCAGAGTTTAATAACAGCAACAACAACAACCATAACAACAATAGTAGCAGCGGCAGCTGCAACCACTACTGTTACTACTACAACAACTGCCGTTGCTGTTGCTATTGCACCTACTGCTTCCATATTTTCTATTACTATTACTATTACTATTACTATTACTATTACTATTACTAAGTCTACTGCTGCGGCTGCTACTTCAATTGCTTTCACCACATGACTTGCTGCTACTACAACTACCAATACTACTGCTGCTGTTACTACTATTTGATCTAATGGGATGTTGTGGAAGTTGTAACTGTTAAATGGGGAGAGTGAGTGAGGGAGAGAGAGAGAGAAAGAGTGTGTGAAATAGAGAGAGAGAATGTTAGTTGGAGAGTGAGACAGAGAGAAAGAGGAAGAGACAGAGATGTCAGTAACGGAATGTAAGTGACAGTTATGCATATATATTAATTTTTTTCCTTTTTATTCATTCTTTTGTATTGATGTGACATTGTATTGTATGTGATTGGCTTTCGCCCAAATAAATAAATTTGAAACTTGAAACTAATGCCACGATTAATTCAACCGATATTACTGGCTTACCTACGCGTGTGTAATATGACACAATAAAAAGAGCTGAGGCGACGGGGATTTGCCCTTGCGTCTAAAGTTATTCCCCTTCCCCGAACAGCAGCGGCTTGTGACCAAAATGATGACGTCACAGGGGTTCCAGCAACTACAGGTTGCAGGAGCCAAATTGTAAAAGCTTCATTGAGCCATTTAATAAAAATTTCTTCTCTAACCACAGGAATTTTCCGAGATGGCCAAGACTAGTCTGCAGGTCTGGTGCCATCACTGTGCTCAAATTATTTACTGTTTACGGTGGGGATCCTTCGGTTAGATTTTTCACAATTTTAAATTACATGAAAAGGGGTTAAAAATTTGGCCTTCTTTTGCAGATCACAGGTCCGCACAAATGAAATCCGCTGAAGCCATTGGGAAACACTGCCTGCAACAATTATTTTTTTACAAATTCAAAACTGAATTTCACCACTTTTGCGGTGTGGTTTCATGTTATATGATTATTTCTACACAAAGGACAGATTTTATACTCTGCTACTATCGACTCGGATAGTCCAATTTTTTTGACCAATTAGGCTCCTGCAACCTACAGACGCCTCTATCTGACAATGTATTATCCAGCTTTAAAGTAGGGTCTTGGTCATCCAAATTCAAAAGTAAAGTTTGACCGTGTAAGCCAGGTAAATTATTCTACATTTTTATTGCCTCAGCATGACTTTGTTTGACACAGCTGCCGTTTACAGTAGAATTTAAAGATGCATACCTACGTGTTATCACCCATCAGCAGTGCACTGGCTTGACAGCTATTTGACGTCAGCTTATGGCCGCCACGCGCGCACTGTGTGTAATAAAATAATTCGGACATTGCAGGTTGTCTGGGACAGGCAGAGGCATTGTATCATGTTGACAGATACTTGAAAGACTGTTTTATAGGAATACTCGGGTATCGTATGATTTAACATGGTCTGTAGGACGATGCAGATGCAACCTTCCTATGGCGAAGGTTCTACTAAACAGACACCGGATGATAACGATAGTCTATTGTGAATAAATATACTAACGTCAAACAATCAAACATATAACTTTATACACTGATTTTTTTTTTTAAGTTGTCAATACTACACTAAGCAAAAAGCGCATTAAGAAGACAACAATAAATAATCGAATGAGAGCTAAAATTGAGACATAGATGGAAATATGTATAGATGGATGAGTAAATAGGTTGATGAGAAGCAATAAAATATAACGATACAGAGCTTTTACTTTTAAATTAGGATATCGTACGGACCGTCATGGCGGAGGTAGACTAGACATGCACATAATGCATTTCCTGATGTGAATTTCACGTCATGATCCTAGTACAATATCATCGTAACAATAAGAGATGTCATAATATTACATGCACAGGCCTTTCTCTGTTCGCAAGAGATCAGTTCAATCCAAAACCAGCATCGTTTCAGGAAGTTAGTGTTCTTTCGACATTAATTCTTTTTCTGCGAAACCTTTCCTTTATCTATTTTATTTCTTTCGTTTCCCCTCTCCCTCTTTCGCTCTCCTTATCAGTCTCCTCCCCCCCCNTTATCGTCTTTTTTAAAAATGTTATTGTTCTTGCTCGCTGTTCTTTGTTTGTTTGAGGAGATTTTCTGGTCTTGCAGTACAAAGCAGATTAGATTAGAAGGTTGGGAATTTTACGTTGCTCAATCCCTAGTTGGTATTGCAAAATAAGTTATCAAGTGGGGTTACATTTCCGGCATGATTCACTGCACCGTAATACATTTGATACGGATTATAATAGCTTTTTGCAAGTGCATGAACAGATTTCTGCAAAACTGGAAGCTTTGGGGAGAAATTTTGAAGCATACATTTTGTCACTCATTCTCTCTTTCTTTCTCCTTCCCTCTCTCTCTCTCTCTCTCTCTCTTCTCTCTCTCTCTCTCTCTCTCTCTGCGGTTTCCCCCGCTCCAAAACTTACTTCTCATTTATACCTGAATGAAATGAGGATTAAATGTAATTGTCCACCCCAAGGACTTATCCCGCCTGCTTGTATGTGGGTGAGGGTGGAGGTGGTGTGCGGAAGGCGGAAGGCGGAAGTCGAGATGATGTTATCAGCAAAAGGACACGTCACGGCTTGATGGACAGAAAAACTTAACGCAAGTGAAAGAATTAGATTTTGTTTCACGTGATATTCTTTCGCCCTCTGTGATATGATCTCATCTATAACAGGTATTTGTGCTGCACACCACTGCACCTGGGAATCAGTATGGCACCAGTGTGACTCATCGTCACGTTCATTCCACATTTGCCCAAGTCATTTTTTTTTAAAAAATGTTTTGAGAAATTCAGCGGTCTTAACCTGTTGTTCAAACAGGCAGATGTGGTTCAGCTTTTTTTTTTTTTTAAAATATCTGAGGTTTTGAGAAATTCAGCGGTCTCAACCTGTTGCTCAAAGCAAAACAATGAGGCAGATGTGGTTTAGCTTGTAAAGCTGGGATATAATAATAAGGCAACACCAGACTTTATATTATTTTAATAGGAACAAGAAGATAAATGGAAGATCACGCACAGTACATGTAATAAAGACGACTCAAATCATTGAAAACTTGAATACGGTAAATGTGGAATGAGCGAGACGCCATGCTATGGGATGATGTCAGCCAGTGCAGGTAAGCTGCTGCCAATGCAATCTGCTACTCTGGACGACCGAGTCGCCCCAGGCAGCTTGCATTTGGCAACTGCATTCTCAGAGAATGTCATGGTCATTTCAGCGGAATGTAAAAAAAAAATCCTTTTAAGCGAATAAAAAGCAATCTCTTGAGTTTCGGCTAGGTAGCCTTTTGAGTAAAGTAATACGAAAGTTTGTCTATCTCCGTACAATAAAGTGTGAGTGTTGGGGGAAGAGGGTGCACGGAGGAGGAGTGGGGGAAGAGGAAAAGATTAGGTGACCGCAAGACAACTGAGCTTTGGCTGAGCTGTAACAACTCTGCCCCGTAGCACTGTAACAACTGAGCCCTTAGGTATACATCAACTGAGCACTGAGTGAGCACCAGTTGAGAAAAAGTGCTGTGAACTTTGTTTGTTTGTTTGTTTGTTTTTTAGTACCATTTTGACTTAAATCTGGTAGTTGGTTGCTAATATTGTCCATGCTAGTGTATTATGTTTGTTCTATCTGGATACATGAGAACTCTGACTTTAACTGTTTTTGACAACTCGCTATGGTTGGAAGTGACAACCGAATGACTTTCAACTATCAGTGTGAGTACAGTAATTAACAACATGTTGGTGCTCAGTCATCTTGTCCGTAGTGCTCAGTTGTCTTTTATCATTGGTGCTCAGTTGTCTCACAGTGGTGCTCAGTCATCTTGTTCGCGGTGCTCAATTGTTCTTATCATTGGTGCTCAGTTGTCTTATCCTTGGTGCTTTGTTGTCTTTTCCTTGGTGCTCAGTTGTCGTGCTCTGGGGCACTGTTTAGGTAGGCCGCATTAGGTAGGCAGACAGTAGTTAATACAGTTCCAGTTCCTTCTTAGTCCTCTGTAGGTGGGCCTGTTTAGATCAGCGGTTTCTCACAGTGGCAGTGCACTCATTTATTGACCGATCAACAGCAAACTTTTCTATTTTCAGTGTTCTGTCAATACTTTGTACACTGTTTTCAACAAAGTCACATGAGAATTTGTCGCTTTGGAGCAAGAGTGGACCATCCCACATTTGCTGTGTTTTGAGAAATAGGGGGAAGAACTTTATTTTGCCATTAAGTGATAAAGATTTGTACACGAGAAAC